>CABFVZ010002875.1:5000-29678 GCA_902151445.1 Timema monikensis | reverse complement strand
TGTCCTTCAGTCTGATGGACAAGCCAGGTTCAAGTGACTCTTTAAGTCAAATCCGGGCCACTATATATGTGTCCTTTCACACTGTCCTTATACAAAAAGCCTCTGGCTTAGAAAGTATGACGTTTTAGTTTTTGGATTCACAGAAATCCACAAGTTCCAGTAATCTTTTGAATCAAAATTAATCAGGACGCCCTGAACGTCATGAGCATTAGTTCGCTGTTATTGATGGTTACCACCAGGTTGTCAATTCTCTTTGCTTATTACAGTTCAGTAGATAGTAATACAAATTTGGTCTTGTAGTCATGCTTCACGAGATAATATTAGCTTAGGTGCTCAACCCAGGGAAATTGCACTAGTGTCATAATGGGGTCCGCGCAGATAATACTCTTTAATTTCTGCCTGTAAACAGACTGTTAATTTTGTAATGGTCTTAATAGATATTAATATACTATTGAGTGCTCAGGCAGTACCGTAGGGGAATGAGACCAGCCATAGTACTTTGTTAGACACCTGGTCCTTAGCCATCAATTAGCTGGAAAAAACAGCTGATTATCAAACATGTTGTATGGATACCTTCTATATCTTGCTCTATCAATCAAGGCTGTTTATAAGTTACTTGTTTATTTTGCTCTATACTATTATTTAACTAATTGTCTAATTACTCTTCTTTTAGAAATACTTCTACCTTTGGCCTGGCGACTGAATTGCCCTGATAGCCACAAGTAATTTCTCGAGTCTGATTGTTTGGAGGAAAACTTAGTATACTCTAAAACTCCTATATATTGCTAAACTGTACTTTCTTAATTTTGTGTTTATTGTTTACATAATAAATCCATATTGTTTAAAATGACTTTGTTCTTTATCAATATAATATGTAACCTTGAAGGTCCAAGAAGGTGCAAAATAAACTTATTTAAAAAATAAAACAATCTAAAATTAATTATTAACAATTTAACAATATCACTAGAGCTATTTTATAAAAAATTAAAATTTTTAAATAATTATTCATCATTAAACCTAGATTAATATCTATATAAAAACAAATCAAAAATGTATTTATGTTGTAATTAATTTTACAAATACCCATTATGAAGCACATCTTAGAGAAATTTTTAAAATGATTCAAATAAAAAATCCCAGTCATTTAACAAATTTTTATCAGAAAAACAAGTATACATTTTTTTTAATGACAAATACTCCCCAAATATATATGTTAAAGAAAATCAAAATAACCATTTTAGAAAGATTTTATATTTTGAAAAATCACTCCTCAATAATGTAAATTCCTTTTACTCCTTACGGGAAGCATAATAAATTACCCTTAAATAAATTTTCCACCACAAAACAAGCCTTCAGGTCAAAAACCCACTATCTATCCATTTAAAAAAAGATATCAAAACCATTTTTGGAAATAATTGTTTTCAAAGATCCCTCATCAATAAACTACGTTTCGGAATAGAGTCAAAATCAAACAAAGACCAGAGGTATTTCTCTGTAAGATCTAAAGATCAAGTATCAACCATTTCGGGTCTAAGTTAGGGATAGACAGAGAGCCAGATATACAGGCATGGAGACAGACGGAACTGTACAACAAAATTTCGGGTCTAAGTTGGGGATAGACAGCCAGCCAGATATACAGGCATGGGGACAGACGGAACTGTACTTTCTAATTTCGGGTCTAAATTGGGTATAGACAGAGAGCCAGATATACAGGCATGGGGACAGACGTAATCTGTACAACCTAATATCGGGTCTAAGTTGGGGATAGACAAACAGCCAGATATACAGTCATGGGGACAGACGTAACTGTACAACCTAATTTCGGGTCTAAGTTGGGGATATACAGAGAGCCAGATATACAGGCATGGGGACAGACGGAATTGTACAAACTAATTTCGGGTCTAAGTTGGGGATAGACAGACAGCCAGATATACAGGCATGGGGACAGACAGAACTGTACTTTCTAATTTCGGGTCTAAGTTGGGGATAGACAGACAGCCAGATATACAGGCATGGGGACAGACAGAACTGTACTTTCTAATTTCGGGTCTAAGTTGGGGATAGACAGACAGCCAGATATACAGGCATGGGGACAGACAGAACTGTACTTTCTAATTTCGGGTCTAAGTTGGGGATAGACAGAGAGCCAGATATACAGGAATGAGGAGAGACGGATAGGTACAACCTAATTTCGGGTCCAGGGCACATACAAAGTAAATATTCATTATAATCTCAAGTTAAAAATTGTTCACAATTACAATACTTTATTTTTACACGCTAAAGTAGAAAGTATTATTATTTCCCAAATGATGAGATTAATCTAATATTTGCAAAACATTTATCTAATCACGCTCACCCCACTTGTTGGCCGAACTCTCTTCACAGCCCGCGAATATTCAATACATAAATTATATTTTTAATATCCTCTTATCTCGACTTCACTTTCCAACTCTCCTATAGTCTTTTTCACACACCATTAACGTTAACCTCAGACTTTAATTTTAATCTTAACTCTGAGACAAAAATGATTCAATTTACAATCCATAGAGAAATTATAGCAATGAATAGTGATAATATGCAACTACTGTGGAAGTTAATGTTACTGCCTTATTTTACACCTAACCAAATGTTTTTGTAACAATCTGTTTGCACAACAAAACTTCTCTCGTTACAGTAACAAGTATTGTTGCAGACATGACACAAGTGCATACAAAACTTATTTTCCAAACCCAGTTGTTTTAAAGGAAGGCGGCTAGCGTTGTAAACAAAATATTTTAAAGAGATATTGGAAGAAATCTTTTCATGTACACAGCTAATGTCCATACAAATAAATAAAGTACGATAATGTAGCCTATTGTTTTATAATAAAGACATTCAATTAGTACAATGGTGAAACTAGAACATTTGAAAACACACCTATGGAGGACAATTAATAAGTATTTAAAAGCATTGGCATCCAATTTATTCCTGCCTTTTGAATTGGTTTCTCAGTATTGAGAACATCCTGGTGGATCCAGGAAATGTTTTATAGCGGAGAAAATTCTGTACTAAAATTAATAATATAATATAGTCCAGAATTTAACACTAGTTCTCATTGAAGGGATTTATATATATTAATCAATCAATATTTGGTGCCGTCATATACACATCTATCCTAATCAGGAGGAGATCTATCCAAAATAGGATGTCACATACACATCTGTCCGAAACAGGGGGCGTCAGATACACATTCATCCAAAACATGGCTTGATAGTCATTGCTTCATATTTGTACCTTCTCAAATCAAGATAAAGTACTGTGATCGTGTAAAAATTGATCTCGGGATTATGACGAGTTTTTACGAACCCAAAAAAGTGAGTCTTACATTTCTGTTTGTCCCTGTCCACAGATACGAAACGGTTCGACGGATTTTGTTCAAATTTTATATCTAGATGTTATAAGGCAGTGCCACAAAGATAGTTTCTAGGCTAGCCCTTCAAACAAGTCTACTTTACTAATGAGTATTTTTTTTAAATACAAATTTTTCGAAAATGGCTCTAACGATTTGGTTTAAAATGCATAGGATTTGTTTGAGATTACCAATAATATTATATAATGGGTTTTTGGGCAAGAATTCGTTGAAAAGTTGTTTACAAATGACCAATTTTTCATAAACTTGAAATATTTTATAAATGGGTCTAACGATTTGGTTCCAAATGGGTTTCTTGGGAATGTTTGATATAACAATTAACACTGTGTATTTATTGTTGGGGTAGAACTCATCTATATATAGTTTACTAATAACTCATTTTTTCAAAAATTGGTAATATTTACAAAATTGCCATAACCATTTGGTTACAAATTGGTATCTTGCGAATGTTTGAGACCAATAATAATGTATACTTGGTTTTGGGTACAATTATAAAAGGTCGTTTACTTATGGGTGATTTATGAAAATTTGGATCAATTTGAAAATGGCTATAACGATTTTGCTTATAATTTATAACTGGGCGGTGTTTGACAATAACATGGCGAATAAAGCTGTAGGCTTACACTTGTTTTGAGAGGGAAATACGGTTATGGGTAGTTTAATGATAGCGTTTTTTTTTAAAAAAAATTGAATATTTAAATATTCATTTTGATTTGCTTAAAAATGGATACCTTTTAGGTGGTTTGTATTATTAATAGTTGTATGGAATATTTTTTAAAAACCATGCAATAGTGGTCAACTAAAGGCTGTTTTTTTTGTAAAATTTTATTAATTTGAAAATAATCTTAATGATTTGGATAGAAATTAGTATGGGTGATTTATTTTACATATCAATAATAATTTATATTTATTTATCTAAAATAAATTGATTTAGGGTAGTTTATTTACAACAAATTATAGGAAATTTAATTTTTTGGAAATTGAACTTCAAGATTGAATTCAAAATTGGGATATAAGAATAGTTTTTTATGATAAGAAAGAATACTTTTTTAATCTTTACAAATAATTTTATGATTGCTTACAAATGATTTATTTAAAAAATTTAAACTAACAATTTGGTTTAAAATGTATATATAAAGAATGGTTATTGTGATTAACAAGATAATGGGTTTGTTCTATGAAGAAAACATACTGAAGGGTAGCTTACTCAAAGCCCGTTTTTGAACATTTTCTTCGAAACCATAATACACAATATGAGAATGTTTGTGCGATTGTGTCTTACCATTTATTTAGTTAAATTTAGAATGATCAAAAACTCATAACAAATACGTGTTAATTACATTGAACTATGAGGGGGTTAGGAGAGAGGGTACGAACATTATTTTGAAAGGTAAAGAAAGGAGAAGAGGGGAAAAAAGCGAAAGAAGGAGGGAAGTTTTCCCCTCGATTGTAAGTTCTGGTTATAAAGAGCGTTTTGTAACATTCTAGTGCCCTAATTTAGTTGAGACACAAAGTAAACATTCCCTTCTCTCTCTAGTACTAATTAGAGCTGTCAGGTCACAATGTTATCTATCGTACTACCATCCCCGAAACATTTATCTTTTATTTTTACTGATCAGTTTTACCATTGTGAGATATTTGATGATCTACATGGTTTAGCTCGTGGAGAAGAAATGAATCAATGTTATCATTTATTAAAACATGTACGAACACTATAGCGCCTCTGTACCATTGTTGGTAAGCGACACATCTTACGATCTAAAGGTACAAGATAAAATAGTATTAGGATAAATTAATAAGTTATGATATATCATATTTTATAGTAGTTTCTTTCACCCGCCTCGGTCGCGTAGTTAGCTAACGCGTTAGTCGTGTTGAGCTCGACTGCTGAGGACGGGGAGATTGAGGTTCGAATCTCGGGCGGGTGAACTCGGAGTGGTTTTTCATAAATGGTTTTCCACTCTCCATCCACACATATTTGGCTTCACTTCATCTTATTCAACCTTCTCAATTCCTAATCCATTAGCGTAATTAGTACTTAAGCGTATAAACCGAACTGGTAGTAAGACGCGTTGCTAAATAATAATAAAAGTATTTTCTTTCACATTGCTCTGTGATGCTTAGGACACAAAGATATAATTACTGTTGCACCTCAAAGTCTAGTTTTACCAGTGCTAGTTCGTGTAGCTCTCAACTGGTTCGTCGGACCCTGGTAGCTCGTCGTTGCCGGGGGAGGGGGAAGCATTGGACTGGTAGGTCACACAGGCTGTCAAAGTGTACTTTCTTTCCACCAGGATTTATTGACAAACTAACTATAATCTAAATACATACTTACTTATTTTAGTGAAATGTTTTTTGCATTTTTGTAGAGGAGGGGGGGGGTTAGGAAGGTAGGAGGAGAGGGGGAGTGATCGTCTCCCCCCCCCCAACCAGTTTTTTCTACATCTTGCCATGCAATATCTGCCACTACTCAAACCAATCTAAGCCTCTGAAAAGGGATGGCAGGAAATATTCGATTCAGAGTTGAATCCAACATTATCCAACAACTGGTCACATTCCTTCAACTTGGAGGGAGTTAATGAGCGGGCTCATCACTCAGTTGGAGTATTCTTCCTTTAGCACCACGTCAGTACAGCTATGTACTAACTACGTCAGTACAGCTATGTACTAACTACGTCAGTGGGTAAAGTACTAGGAGAGACTGTTAAACCAATCAGGAAAGACTACCTTAAGTCCAGCCAACCGTGATCGAATCACAATTTCCCTGTCATGAACAGTCTGTTATATTGCGAGAGTGACGCCTTAGACCACGCAACCACCAAGCGGGTGAATATTCATTGTTTAGGGTAAGTGTTCAAAGTTGTCACTGAGCAAAATTAAAGTTAGGTGAGGGCTTGTATTTCTAGATATTCATTCAAACATATCTAATTATTGGAAACTGAACAGAGCGTTTGAGAAGCCCTGGAGATTCACGGAACCAAATTTGAAAACCCCTGCTCTATTAATAAGAACACAAATATTAACTTAAACTAAAATCTCGGACACAATTTTTTTTATAATTTAATTTACATTAATTTATTTCTCCAAAGTTAGTTTTAAAGTAGTAAATGATAGGTCAAAGCTCTCAAGAGGAGTATAATTATAATAGTATGGATAGTAACATATGAGGCACGGGGTGTGTTTGTTTGCAAACACTAACATGAGTCATGACAGATACACATATTACAAGCAGTTTACTAAAGGTAACGAGCCAGTTTAGGAAATTTGCTCTGTCTCTTTTTATAATATATCAATGCTCGATTTGGTGCTCAAACATGTACTTAGTTTAATTTCCAAATGGCATGAATTGTTTGCAAGCAAGGCAAGGCAAGGCAGGCAAGGCAAGTAGCAAGTGACGCCTGCGCCGTGCACTCCTCCATAAGGGAGGTATGGGGGGTAGATGGAGAGCTCCAGTTGCTCTGTGTCACGCTATAGGAGTGCATGGGATGCTGTGCTGCTATGGTAGTCATGGCGGCGTACTACACAGCTCTGGTGCTACTGCTGCTGTTGGAAACTGGACTAGGGTCAGCTGCGGACAAGATACCTCTGGGTGAGTTCATTCAACACAATACTGTCACTTGGTACAGCACTAGCATGTCGGTATGCTCATATAGGTGCCCAGAGTTCGACTACCTGCATCATCAAAATATTATTAAACATCACTTTAATGAGGTCTGTCCTTCTTGCTCAGCTGTAGCTTGTGTCGTCTCATTGGTAAACAGTGCGACTGTTTCTCTTGGGATGGACTCATACACGGACCGTTGAGATGGAACTAGTTGGGATGTTTAGTCCAGGGGCCGGGGCAAACTCCCAAATACCCAAATAACATGAGTGGGCCACCAAATCACTCCAAACACTCGAGTATAATTATGTTCGAACATAAATAAGGAGGATTTCCGTTAGTTGAACATTTGATGTTTTTGTCGACTGGTTTTTCCTTTGCTAACGTACAGCAAAATCAATACACCCTACTTTAAGATAAATTGAAAAAAAATCATTTCAATAATTTCAAACATTTGGGTCACAAATACATTTTTTGATATTCCAATATTATGAAAAATGTGTCTAGAAAGTAATCTTAAATAATTCAAATTTTTGTAAGAAAAAAATCAAAAATTCCTCTTTCACGAGATAGTTATGTAACAAAAAACTATCTGGATCAAAAATTATATTGTATTGGCATCTATCCATTTTATTAAATAAGATTTTATTACATTTCAACCGGTTCTATTTATTTATTGACTCTAAACTATAGTTTATTAAACCACGGGCATGGCCTAATATAGTTCAACCTTAGAAGGGTGCAAGGTTAGAATACCTGCCACGCAATTGGCAGTGATCAGTGCCAAACGGCGGAACTAAGGTCGAGTATTTTTAGTTTCTCGTGAACGTAGACAAAATAATTTGAGGTTTTGATGGATTTTGACGTCTCATGAATCTCAAAAGGTGGTGTTCGTGAATCCGTCTATCTGTCCCTGTGTTTATGTCCGTCTGTCTGTTCATCTGTCTGACTCTATGTATCTTGGCCTAGAGCTATCAAATTTGATTAAAACTCCTCTATAGGCATTGTTTAACATTACGAACAAAATGGTGTAACTCATTTTCCCGCTAAAATCCCTCAGAAGATTCTTTACATTAAGTGGACATCTCCAGTTTTGATAATATCTCCACCTCATCATTGCTAAGTTCTAGGACTATTACAATAATATAAAACCCTATGTTTGTATAAAACCAATAGTTTTCTAGACATAAGTACAAACATGTTTTTAAAATTAAATTAATTTTTGGGAAATAGAGAACTGATTGTTATACTCTTTGGTGGACTGAGATATTACTATTTTCTCAATGTTTCTGTAACAGTATATACTATTTCATTATGCTTTTTGGTCAAGTGTGGGGATATATTTTTCCATTGAGTTTTTGTAACAATTTATTTGCATTATTTCACATATCTCAAGAGTTTTAAGTAAATGTCTACATGTTTTGGTAAAGGGTTGTTAACGTCTGTGCGGTGCAGCCAACCATTTATTTTTCGTGTTGTGGTTTTACACCCTCCTTCTATGAAACTATACTTCTTTTTATTATAGTATTATTATGTTTTAATTGTCAACTCAACGAAGTTAAATATAATTCAATAAACCAGTTTAAAAACTACCCGCAACGCTGACCAGGCGGAAAAAGGCGTCAAGCTCATTTATTTCGTCTATCTTTGATGACAAATCAGAGTTAGAGTTCCAGACTGTATTATTATTATTATTAATAGCACCACGTCTTACTACCCGTTCGGTTTATACGCAACATACTGATGTAATCAGACCATTTTTCGTAAATTTTTTCCACTCCTCTTCTATGCAAATGAAGGTATGCTAACTAGTGAAAGTATTAAGATATTATTTGTCCACAAAGACTGAAATATTTTGGAAACTCTTCTTTTATCGACTTCTCTCCATGTAACACATCTCACTATCCATCCTACTGACCTGGAACTGACCTAAGTCACAGCAACCATATACTTTATACACGTTAATAATACATGGTAATAATAAATGGTAGTAGTAACGTATGCACTTCTTTACTAACGTACATGTCACCAATACAATTGTTTGATGTTTTAAAAGCAAATCATTCTTATATATATATATTTTTAAATCTATTTAGTTTTAATATATGATTATTACAGTGGTTTGCTCTCTTAGCTCTGACACGACAGGTCAGGAACGGACATGTTAGAGATCCCAGATTGAGGCATTGGAAGCATTTCCCCAAATTTTAATTTTCTTAATTTTTTTCAAACCACTTCTCAAGCATTTTGATGCCTACCAACGAAAAAGAGTTTCTAATAATCCTTGTGCTGAAAGAAGAAATTAAAAATATAGATACAGTTTATAATAAATACTGTACAAACTATACCACTAATCAGGGGCTCTAGAACAGAGTGGTTGGAGGGAATTTGAGCCCCCCTGTTTCTATCTTCAGGAGACTTAGACTATCTTACGCTCCTCCAATATTTCCTAAGCAGATTTATTGTCCATGTATAAAACATGCAACTGTTACTATCAGTTTGGTAATTTTGAGTAATGTTTACATTCACTACTGTTTCCAGCCTGTGGTAGGTTTTTTTATTCAACTCATGTATTTTCCACTACCGGCTTTCAAGGCCTGTCATAGCGTCATATGCTGGTAGGTTTTAGTAATGAAAACATATAGTTATATGCCTAACTAATTTAATAAAAATCTGAAATAGTCTAATTTTGCAGTTTATATTTTTATCACACGGGAAAAACTCTTTCACAAAACTATAGCAACTAGTACCAGGCCTATTTGTGATTGCCTCAAATAAAAACTATAGCAACTAATACCAAGCCTATTTGTGATTGCCTCAAATAAAAATCTATAGCAACTAATACCAGGCCTATTTGTGATTGCCTCAAATAAAAACTATAGCAACTAATACCAGGCCTATTTGTGATTGCCTATAGCAACTAATACCAGGCCTATTTGTGATTGCCTCAAATAAAAACTATAGCAACTAATACCAGGCCTATTTGTGATTGCCTCAAATAAAAAAAACAGGATAGTAAAACCAAAGGCTAATTCCTGTTGGCCCTTTTGACAAAGATAAGAACAAATTAATAAAATCTTACAGTTGACTTATAAGTTTAATTTGGACTCAAGGTAGACTTCAACCACAATTCAAGTTTTATTTTTGCCATATCTTTAACCAGCCTAATAAAATAAAAAAGCTCTACATTAACAAACAAACCTTCTCGTTGTGGTTTGAATAACATATTTGATTATTTTTAAACTTACGTTAAAACATTGTGATATTATATGTGATTTTGTTGTATGGATGGTTTGTAAGAATATTAAGTATTTAATCAAACTCAGTTTAAAGGTCCATTAAGCTGCCCTCCACAATATGAGTCTTTAAAGGGTTTATATATACACCTCGTTTATCCTGTAAGGTAGCGGTATGGTTCAACTATGGTGGCGCCTATAAGATAGAAATATAGCATGGGGGTAAAGTAGGGGTTGTGGTTATATTAGGACGTACCGTTTTAAAACATTAACTGGGATAGAGGGGGGGGGATGTTACTAAAACAACTTGTTTTTTATCCCCCAACTCCTCTCTCACACACTAATAAGGTTCCACCACCACTTTTTATTTATATTATTTTTCTTATTTCTCATAATTCATAAACATACCTTTTGGACCCCTGCCAAAATTAAACTCTCCCAAGTCCATGAGTGACAGTGTAGTCCGCCAAGGTAAGACTCAGGGTAAACGGGGTGTACATGGAAAACAGAGAAACCTATAGAAGTAAAGTAATTGGGTGTTACATAAAAAGTCAAGAAGTCAGAAAAATTATAAAATTTCATTGAAATTTTCAAATATTTCTACAATATTGTGTAAAATATGAAGTAGAGAGCTTTAAAATATTAGTTTTATCCCCAATCAATAAGATTTGTTGTGATATTTGTGTCAATAATTTAATATAAACAATGAAAATTATGATATTTTGTATGTATAACTTTGAGTATAAAATACTGGGAAAGTACATGTTCTTTGTCTGGAAAACCTGGGGAATAAACGAGTTTTAAAGTGTAGGCCTTATCAGCGATATTATATCTGTCGAGAGATCGGTACATTCAAAATGTAAACAACAAAACACTTGTAATGTGTTGTTTTGCGTCACACTGATAATAACGCGCTACTCTTGTGTTGGACTAAACTGCCAATGCCGAATCTCGAACGGGTATACTGAGGTTTATTTTGCGCAATGGTTTTCCACACGCAAATGCGGGGACAATTCCTATAAATATAACTTCCCAAAACCATTAGAGTAATTAGTACATGAGCGTGTAGCCCGAACGAGTAGTAAGACCTGGTAAGAATTTAAAAAATTAAATTTTCCACTAAGGAACCACCATAGAAAGTTAATAAAATCATTTAATTTTCAAAAATTTGTCATGGAAAGACCTATAAAGAGTATCTAGAGGTATTAAATTTTAAAAAATTTCAAGTTAAGGATCACCTTAGCATTTAGAAGACTCTAAATTTAAAAAAATCTTCTGGTTCAAATAATTTATACAGGAGCATAATTTTCATAATTTTTCCAAGTGAAGTCCACAATATGAATCTTCTAAGGTTATACAAATCTCTGAACATTTTGGGAAGGATTCTGATCCCCCTTTAGGATTAGGGGCAGATAAGTTCAAAACACCCTTTCTTTGCTGGTCACCCCTACTAGACAAATAAGGTTCCACGAGAACCGGATAGTATCATTATCAATAAAATAAAATATATAAGAGTCCTGCCTGCCTATCATTTTTAATTGTTGACGAAATAAAAATGGCCCTGTTCTCCTCCAGCCGAGCTCCTACCATGTTGTTACTACACATAATAACACTATACCCGCCTCGGTGGCGTAGTTGGCTAACGCGCTTGTCGTGTTGAGCTCGACTGCTGAGGACGGGGAGATCGAAGTTCGAATCTCGGTCGGGTGAACTGGGGGTAGTTTTTCCTAAATGGTTTTCCACTCTCACTCCACGCAAATGCGGGTTCACTTCCTTTAATTCAACCTTCCCAATTCCTAATCCATTAGCGTAATTAGTACTTAAAACGTATAACCCGAACGGGTAGTAAGACGCGGTGCTAAAATAATAATAATAATAATAAAAATAACATACACAAATGTACTACCAGTGAAAAATACACTAAACATCCTTCAAATAGCTTCAAAAGTCATCCAGGGTGTAAAATTGTACCCGGTCAGGACCTCTTAGCCCCCTCTCAGTTGAGCACTCTCCCCCCTCTCCAAAAGTTTCGGGGCCCCTGCTACTAATACTAATTGTTCGACAAGATAGTTTTAGACATAAACCATTGAACAATAAAGTTTGAATACAAAACTGTGTTAATGAGGCTCGTTCAAGAAACATTGAGGCTGTGTGCTGGAAAACATGGGCTTTACTACACTTAAGATAAGGGGTCAGGTGCAGTGAGGGTATACAGTACATAAGAAACCGGAAAAACGAGGATATGTCAAGAGTTCATCCTTGTCCTCCCATCATAGGTAGTTCAGTCTATTGTAAACGTGACACCGTAGACCATGCAACCATCATGCCATCTTAGGAGAAGAACTAAAAGAAAGTTAAATGGGGCCCACAAACACATTGATGGGGAGGTAGGTGAGTTAGAAGACAAAAAAAAATACAATTTAAATAACACCCGCTTCGGTGGCCACATGGTCATAGTTTTCCACTCTCTCCACGCAAATGTGGCTACACTTGCTTAAATATAACAATTCTAATTCCCAAAATCATGAGCGTAATTAATATATACGAGTATAGGCAGAACGAGTAGAAAGACGCTGTGCAAAAATAAAAAAATAATCAATACTTTTTCTGAATCTCAGTAAATTCTCAGGTCCCTTTAAGACCGCGGGCCCGGGTTCCCCCTAAACCCCTTCACCAATTGTCTGACTAAACCTCCCCCCCCCCCTGTCACTCCTAACTAGGTGCGATACAACGGCTACACGTTTAACAACCGTGCACGGGCAGATTTGTCGGTTTCTGTTGTCTGGTTGCCTCCATCTTTAAATGTAGAACACATTCTAGTATCTGTGCTGTTGTCTGGTTGCCTCCATCTTTAAATGTAGAACACATTCTAGTATCTGTGCTGTTTCTGGTTGCCTCCATCTTTGAATTTAGAACACATTCTAGTATCTGTGCTCTTTCTGGTTGCCTNTAGAACACATTCTAATATCTGTGCTCTTTCTGGTTGCCTCCATCTTTGAATTTAGAACACATTCTAGTATCTGTGCTGTTTCTGGTTGCCTCCATCTTTGAATGAAGAACACATTCTAATATCTGTGCTCTGTCTGCTTATGTCATCAGTCATGTGTTTCATCTTGGTGGACTAACTATATAGTTGTTTAATCTAGCTAATTCTAGGCGAGGACAATCTTTTGAGTGGAAAAATAGAGTAAGACATAATTTTGGAAAAATAATCATAGTAAATTCAGCAGGGATTCAAACCCTAACCTTCTTCTCAGAGAAAAATTATTCCTCGTGATATGGTCGCCCCAGTTCAGGTTTCTGCCATTGTGGGTGCTTAGTTAGATGTTGGTAATGTCATGAGATAGGGATTAATATAACTAATTTGTAGAGGAATATAAACCTTTCAATTTATCTGCAGATATACATTTATTTTATTGATAGTTTGTCATTTTAAACAAAAGAATAATATTATTGATTAAATAAAACCAACAAATTTACATTTAAATCAATATCCTTTAAATAGAAATTAATATTATCCCAGAAAACTAATATAAACTCAAATTTAGCTAAGGCTCATTATATTTATAATTATTCTACATTTATATAATAAAAACTTTCTATAATTATAAAAACACACTTATAAGCTAGAAGTATTGTACGTTAAAGTTGTGCTTTTGAACAATCTATTAAAAATTAAAATATCAGTAATTTGTTTTATTAATTGAGTGTATTATGCATGTTCTATATTTGGCCGAAATTTGTCATTAATTTAAAAAGTTTTAGATATTATTCACACATTTGCAGATATATTCGTACATACATTTCTAGGGCTTGTTTTTTTGGTAGATTTTAAACAGCGTGATAAAGTGAAAATTTACTTTGTAATCAAAGTGGTTCTTTCAGTTGGGATTTTAAACAACGTCTAATTAGAAATTTCTAATTTTAACACGAATATATTCTATTTTTATAGTACTCCAAAATCTACATCTCCCAAAGTCTCTGTCGCCCCCCCCCCTAAAAAAATTAACATTTTAATCCATTGTTATTTATTTGAAGTGGTATTTTTAATCACATTCCAAATTTCAGTTTTTTACCACACTTTAAATGTTGCTTTATATTTATTTTTAAAATTTGGAGTCCCTATTTCCACTTTTCTTCAATTCACTAATATAAATGTCGAATTTTAAGATTTATTTGGTTATCTGGAAGTGTCTCTCAACTGGTCTGCCAAATTTTAGTTTTTTATTTAATCTAAAACTCTTTAATTATAGGACCTCTATTTCCAGGAGTCCCATTTTAAATTTTCCCAAAATTAGCTTTTTCTGGTTTTATGAGTCAACCCCACTAACTTCCTGCCTAGAAAAACTTCAAGTATAAAAGCCCAGGGATGGGGGAAATGCGGTGAAAATGGAGTGAGTGGGTGGGTGAATGAGTGGGTGAGTGGGTGGGTGGGTGATCGAGTGAGTGAATGTTAGGGTAGGCGCGTGAGTGAGTGATTTGACTCAAGCTGGCCCGACACATTACCTAAAATGAAATATTCAGCCGTCTCTTCTACACTCATGTTGTTATTTACACTTAAGCCTTTAATACAACCTTTAATACAACCTTTAAGTTGATGACACAGCTTGAATTCAAGTTGGTCCACCTCATATTGCAAAACAAAACTAATAAAAGCACAACTACTACTATCTGATTGTGCTTTTATGAGCACAAACATTAGCATGTGTGCTGTAAAATTAAGCTTTGTATAACACATTTATTGTGGTGAGCCTGTAATATAGACCACGTAATCACCAAAATTGGTTTATCCATGATTAATTTAGATATGCTTACAGCCCGAACGGCTAGAAAATCATGGTGGTAAAATAAATATTAGCCCACACAGTTGATATAGTAGCATAGTGTATATTTAAAACTAGTTTTACGCTTTGTTTTACTAATCATTTAATATATTTAACAAACTCAAACATAAACCATTGACTATAGATGTTATTTACGTATATTTTAGTTAAATATTAAGAATGTATTATCAGTATCCTACATTTTTAAGTTCATAAGAGATTGCTTGAAACATTATAACTAATTGGTTGGTAATTATTTAGTTGGGTACAATGAAATGGCTTAGTTTCGTTTAAAGTTGACACTAATGGAAGGCATCCCTTGTGGATTGCTTACCCATGTACTAACAACTTCCCGTCGTATACGCCTCTGGAATACGCCCTGAAAAAGAATTGTCTCACAAAAATAGTGGCTCCAGCACATTTTCAAACCTATCTGTACATCAAAAATACTGTAAAAATTACTAGTTGCATAACAATGTCAAACATAAGGTAAAATCACTTGTTTGAAACAATCAAAGCCGTTATTTTTATATTTGAAGGAAGCAAGGAGGAAACAGGGAGAGTCACAATACACACATTTTCAAGGAGATCAACTTTAATGTCGCTAAACCTACAAGGACCCTAGCAAATACCTTTACAAAAATTGATTTATATGGGACAGAGACATCTTTAAATCATACGCTAAAGGGCATGGGAAAGGTCTAGTGATCGTCTAACAGATGGCAACACTAGATCAATGATCGTATAACAGATGACAGCACTAATTCAATGATCATATAACAGTTGGCAACACTAGCTCAATGATCGCCCAACAGATGACATCACTAGCTCAATGATCGTCTAACAGTTGGCAGCACTAACTCAATGATCATCCAACATATGACATCACTAGTTCAATGATCGTCTAACAGTTGGCAGCACTAACTCAATGATCATCCAACATATGACATCACTAGCTCAATGATCGTCTTACAGATGGCAGAACTAATTCAATGATCGTCTAACAAATGACAGTAATAACTCAAGTTTAGCTAAAATTGGACTCTTCAACTTCTTCCCCTGTACCATTTATTTGTGAAACATATCAACAAAAAGAACCCATAGCTATAGCAGGCCATTTGTTTTGCACTGCGTCTTACTACTCGTCTAGGCATTCCATGGATCTACTTACATTATAAAAAGTACATATCATAGATAATCAACAAATAGTGACGCCCGCTTTAATCATTTCGACACATTTATGGTTGATTATGTAATGGACAACTATTATGAGCGTAAAAAAACATTAACTACTTGTATTTATAACAAACCTGAGTACCTGAAGACCTTAAGCAAACATTATAAACCCTATTTTTATTTTCTTGATATCCTAGAGGTAGTGATCGTAAAAAAATCGAACCCAAGATTTTGATGAATCTCGACGTTTCATGACCCCCCGAATCCGAAAAAGTTGTTTTTGAATTTCCGTTTATCTGTACCTCAAAGTAGAGCCTAACTTATTTTACCGATCAGGTTAAAATTGGGTATCTAGGGTTTTCATAGGGTTTCCCCAAGGTGTTTTTGGAATTGGATATCCAACCCTAAAATTAAGGGTAGTTTACTGAAGGGAAAAAAGAGAAAAAGTCGATTTTATAAAAATTGGCTTTAAAGATTTTAATTAAATTTCATTTATAAACATTTATAAATAATAGAAACCAAATGGCTGCTATCAATATTTCGGAAAAAAGGCATTTAAGGGCTCCGGA
Source organism: Timema monikensis (assembly GCA_902151445.1). Lineage (NCBI taxonomy): Eukaryota > Metazoa > Arthropoda > Insecta > Phasmatodea > Timematidae > Timema > Timema monikensis. The sequence goes on along the minus strand of CABFVZ010002875.1, from coordinate 12,864 downwards.
CTGATGCGTAAATAATCATTTTTGTTATAGCTCCGAAACTATTTGAGATATTACTTATCATTACAAATATGTAGGTCTATTTATAATACAGAAGTTTTATTCGAAGCATAGTTTTATAAAACGAATAACTTTCAAGCTATATGCAAAAATTTAATCTTTTAACTTTTCTAACACAAAAGAAAAAGTATTGCGACCTTAAATAAAACCAACCTGAAATGTTGATGGATGTCAAAGTCTCATGACCCCCTGAACCCTAAAAAGTGGTTTTTGCAATGTCATCTGTCTGTGTGTTGTTTAAACTTAAAATTAAGAGTAGTTTAAGAAATGGCGAAAATAAAATAAAAAAAATTCTCAAAATCGGCTCTAGCGATATTGATTAAAATTCGTATCTAGGCGTTGATTAAGATTATAAATAAAATTGCTATTTTCATTTTCCCATTAAAATTACTTTTAGGCTACTTTACAGAATCTTAAATTTCCGTATCTCCGCAAATATTTGAGATATTAAGTAACTTATCATTGAAAAATTGTAGAACTATTAAAAATAAAAAAAACTTTTATATGAAATATATTTTATATGAAGCCAACAGTTTCTGAGATATTGGCAAATATATTAATACCATTTTGTGAGTTTTAGTTGTTAAGAGATATTACTTACGTTTTAACACACTAATTCTCCAATGCCATAGAGTAATTAAATATAAGTAAGTCTCCCACAAATTTATTATTTGTCCTTAAACGCGTTAGGAGAAATGTTTGTACAACAATGATCTATCCCCATTTTAGATTCAATAGTCAATATTTACACTTTTTATTGGTCAACATTTATAAATGAGGAATTTAATAGCAATGCAATGGCATGAAGATTTGCAACACCTAATAAAATGTAAACAAAAATTACCGTAAGTTGAAATTTTAATACGAAGTGTTGACCCTTGTGGACCCAACATTGATCTTTTTTAACGGTCAAAACATACAAATGAGGGCATTAATTATTTAAAAACAAAATTATAAAGTTTAAAACCGGGACTCAACAAATGTTTTACATAGGTATAGTGGAATATATGCTTGGGTTTGTAGTGTATATCATTTAGTTTCACATATATTACGAGTTTTGAGTAAATATCTAAATTTTTAAACAATAACGCGAGAAAGGCCACGTGGAGTTCCGTACCATTTATTTGAATGAGTTATAACCCTGGGCATTACATTACTTTAATTACCACACGGTGAGAACTAAATCAAAGATCTCGGGTTCAATACCCTGTCCTGGTGTTATTTATCAAACTATATGGGAATTATGTTTGTGTCATTTTAGCTCAAGATTGATTTCAATAATATTAATTAATAAAGTACTTTGTTAGTCAATCCTGATACTTTCTGATCACTGGTTTGTATTACGAGCTCGCTGACGTCGTAATGTTTACTTTTACATCAGGGAAGACGTATAATTTGTAAGCTTAGGGATGTCACTGATTGATAACAATTTGATCTAAATAATTTTTAAATATCTTTCTGTTAGGGTAAAAATGTAATGTTGACGTTATCCCTGAATAGTTAATTGATTACTATCCATTTAGTGCTCACTATATGTGATCAGAGGTGTCTGTATAGCCAGCGGATGGCTATCAATTATTATAGTACTAGTATTCAAGCCTATCTTAACCAGGGAGATTATGATCATTTTAAATAATAAAATAGACTTTAATAATTTAAGATGGCTATTATTAAATAATTAAATATAATAATATACTAATATAGAGCCATGTGGAATAAATGAGCATCATGGTTTACCTAAGAGCATCATGGTTTACCTAAGAGCATCATGGTTTACCTAAGAGCATCATGGTTTACCTAAGAGCATCATGGTTTACCGAACAGTATTTGTATCATATAATTTTTTTTATTTCAAATAGTTTCGCAGTTTTAAGTCCCTCCCTACTTTTCATCCATTTACCGGGCCACTGTTTTTTGATTTCAAAATATTTTAACATTTATGTTATCTTGGTTGATCCTTTAACTAATTTGCCAAATTTAAATTTTCTTCCTCACTAAAAGGTACATTTTATTATAGTTTTGGAGAGATTTTAAGCTGCCACCCATACTCCTAGCCCATTTTGGTTCCCACATTTCCATTTTGAAATTTTAAGACTCATTTGGTTTTTTGATATAGTTCTTTCACATGCCTGCCTGGTTTCAATTCTTAACAACACTGAAGAGTGTTCTACATTAGTTGTATCAATTCGGAACTCCTACATATCTCATTTTTCAATTTTGAAATTCTATTCCATTATTCAGACGACATTCGGTTATGTAGGAAGGTATATTTACTTACATGCCAAATTTAAAACTTATTCCACACAAATAAGCTTTTTTTATGTTGGATTAAACCTTTTTGAGACACCATTTGACTTGCGAGAGTTTACATTTTCTACCACATTTAGAAACGTTTTTTATATTAGTTTTTGAAATTATTAGTCCTCCTTCAACTCAGATCTTAATTTTAAAATTACAAAACAACATACTATTCTAGCTATCTGTAAAAGTTTTTATACGGGGTTTCTTTCTATAGTTTTAGAAATTCTTCTCATCCCATAACCTCCATACCCACCATCCCATTGTGTAATTTCTCTTTCGAATTTTAAAAATGTTTGGATTTAGGTGTGGTATTTTTTATCATTTCTCCAAATTTCAATTTTTTACCTCACCGATAAATGGTTTATAATTTTAGTTTTGTAAATTTCCAGCCATGACCATTTTCCGTGCCCTCATTGTGAATTTTAAACGTTCAATCTCTTTTATTTACTTGGATTTGACACTTTATGATAGTTAATAAAATATTGCAATTTTCTTCTGTATCTGACAAAAAGTTTTTTTAGTATTTTATTTTAGGGTACTTAATTTTTAAATTTAAGAATGATCAGACCTTCATTTAGGTTTGGATTGATCTTTACCCCTGCCCGACAAAATTCAATCTTCCAGCACACTGATTAGTGGTTTACTATTTTAGATTAGGCGATTTGAAAAACCCTCTCCTCCATTTCACCATCATCCACTTATAAAGATAAATTATTTAACACTAATTTTGTTATTTGGAGTGTTCCCTCCACATTCCTGGAAAATTTAGTTTTCTACCTTCCCCAAAGGTTTTTTATCTAATTAAATGCCTCTCATAAAGATCCCTATCTTCCATATGCTTACCAATTGAGGGTCAGTTGATTCGGTTTAGAAAAACCATTGTTAGAATCTTGTTTATCGACCTTAAAAACCTCTAGATATAAAATTTATTAAAAATTAAACGGGAGATAACAGTTTTAGAAATTTGGTTGCCATTTTAGTATTGGTTTAGGATCAGCCGGCTGTAATTTCGAAAAAAGAACCCACAAAAATATGGTTGTGTTTAGGAGTCTTAGAAGCCCCCGGAAATAGAATTTCAGTACGATCGGACAAACTTGATTTTTTAACTCACAAGGTAAGCAGGATAACTTCTTGAGGTAAAAAATTCAACCCCTTTTCGAATTTCTCAAGTTTAAGATTTTTCACATCATTCTCGGGTTCCTATGGCCAACTTCTATGGTGGCGATTTCGATGCTGAATGTTTGAGCTTCATTGTGCTATGATGCTGGACAATGCAAAGTCCCACATTGTGAAACTTTCACACCTAAAAGACGTGTTAGAGTTTATAAAAGAAGACACCATTAGGAATATAGTTCCTGAGCTAATGAAACTAGTAAAAATCATTATAACAATCCACGTTTCTTCGTGTACTGCTGAATGACCATTTTCTGCCATACGGAGACTAAAAATATATCTGAGATCAACGATGACGTAAAGAGGCTGAACCATAGTGATATTTTAATTGTCCACAAAAAGCTGCAATTGCTCTATTAGCCCAGGACTATTAGTAAATAGCCCGGACAAAATTCGGAGAACGCTGAAAATTTCAGGATTGGCTCAGAATTACATGCTTTACAACATATAAAATGTACCCTAAAGTGGAAGGCTTGGTTTTTATGGTAGAAGACCCAAAATTTCAAAAAATGCACTATTAAATTAGCCTCCAAGGCATAAATAAAAATGAGTTTTATTCATGTCCCAGTTAAATTCATCCCCAAGTGAACTCCTTAAAGTTAACACACACAATTCTTTCACCTCATTAATAAATTAAATGTTAGAGTTTATTTTTCAAAATATATTAATTAGGTCTCCACTATCCATAGTGATAGACGGTGAAGGGGAGTTGCTGCAAACTTCTCCCAAACAGCGACACATTGTAGAGCACGACAACCCGCTCTTTTTACATCCGCAACCTTTATTGCAGCCACGACAGACAAGATGTCATAGCTTTCCGGGGGTCAGAGGGAGAAATGTCATGACAGGAACAATCTCCTGTTAATACAAGACAAATAATTAGAAATTTTGCAACTTTATTTAAAATATTTTATATAAATTTAGATCGAATAAATTAAAATGTAAACAAAAAAAGTTCTCTCAGTTTAATAATATATTTACCTTTCTAATAAGCTGCTAGCCCCAGTCCGTCGGTGTGAGCAGATTATCTAACCACTGTTGCACCTGCAGATACATGACAGGCAGCAGCACTGGTAGTTGGAAGCACGGCGATGTCGAAAGTAGCAGTGACAGACTGATGAGCTAGAGTTTGGACATATATTTTATAACGCAGCTCGTCCAGAGAGATGCAGTTATCTTTTTTATACAAAAACAAAATAAAAAATTCTCCCACTGACGCTACTTCATCAGGAGTGGTAGAAGGATCATTGAAAATTAGCACTTTCCTGAACAGATCTTTATCATTTTGGAGGAGGTCAAATGCAAATTTCTTTACTTTTCTGAAAAGGGCAGATGTTGTATCACAATCTATCATTGCATGAGTAAACAGGAGAGTGTTTTATTACAGGACCTATAGCTTCTTGGAGCTCAACAATATTGTGAATTTGATCAGGTTTGCCAGTTTTTCCAGGAATTAGGAGAGAGCGCTTACTGCTTGAAAGTGCACGCACAGCTAGCATGGTAAGGATATCTGTATCAGTTGCTATAACTGTTACAAGTTTCTCAGCTGATAACTCAATGGCTGTCGAAACAATAAGACAATCTGCATTACCGCTTGCTAACTGGACCAATATGCTATAATTCCGTAGAATGGGTGTTAGAAGTTTGATCAAACGTGATTTATTTTTGAAATTTGCTAGAAATTCTTCCTGAGACGAAGTGGCAACCATGTTAAGATATATTGCTAAATCTACCGAATTTTTCTGGCTGCTCCGGTGCTTCTGCTTCTCCGAGTTAGTGTTCGATGGACCCTCATACCCGTCAAACACAACTGTTGATGAAAACTTAAATTGTGTCATCATATAATATGAATATGTCATGAAAATAGCCCTATAATTCGCTGGTCTCAGCCAAGTAATGATATGAAGAAGATACCCACCATCTACAACAAACACTGTCTTTGGGTGCATTTTATTTGCAAGGAGAAACAGATTCTAAGACTTCAACGAGGGCTGATTCCCTCGTCTTTATCATCAATATTTCGTCAAACAAAGACATAGGTCTATGTGCTAGTTCATATGAAATAACTGCATTTACTCAACACAATATGATTAAATAGCTGTTGTTGATTTATTTGCACGCTTTGTTTATGCACTTATATAATGTTGTTCATGGCAGATAAAGGTTAAACTCTGTCCTTGAGCTTGAGCTCTGTAGCTCCACAAATGCCACCGTTCATATTGTTCATGCATTCTGAACATATTTCCAGAGTCTTGTCACAGTTAACAGATTCGTACCCTACAAGACCAGTCGACGAGCTGATTGACTCAGTTGATGAACGATAGGAAAATGGACATCAAACCAAGAGGGAAATGTTTGTCTCTCACGATCTTGTATAATTTTTCCTACAAATGGAGTGGACAAGTATTGATGTGTGTCTCTGAAGAACTGTGTTCAAACCATTATGACGGTCATCATTCGCTTTTATTAATCTTTTAATTCCTTTTTCAAAGAAAACACTAATCCCTTCTTCTTATGAACATTGACACAATAAACACACATCCATGCCTACAAAATTCAAAATTACAACTGAATGTGCAAGTTGGTTAATGAGCTGACCTCTTTCACCACATTGTGTAGTTATTGAGGGGTTAAAGGGCAGGGAAAGAGCAACCCACAATAATGCCAGTGCACTATTTTTAGTTTATTTGCACCTTTTTAAGTATTAATGGACTTTTTGAACTTTGGAGTCTTCTACAAAACAAAGCCAGGCCTCGGACTTTTGGGGACTTTTGAAATGTTGCTAAGAATGTAATTCTGAGTCGATTCTGAAATTTTCAGCTTTCTCCTAATTTTGTCTGGGTTTACCTGTTTATTTCGACAATATTCCTGGACTATAGATATAGAAGCCCTGGCAGACAAATTCATCAAAATTAGTGCACAGCGCCATAAGTTCTGTCTAGTGTGAAGAAAAGTTAAATGGAGATGTTTTTAATATTAAAATATGTACTTTTGTATTAATTTTTTATGTAACCTTTTTTAAGTTATGGTGGATGATGCATAATTTAAAATTAAAATTCATTACATGCAGAGAGGATTGAAAACATCACTATCAGTAAAGTATTGTTGTCTTTTTACTTAGCGAACGTTTAAAAACAAAGTTTCAACACTTGCTTAACTCACTAATCTTGATACTTCTTGGATGTTGATGAATTATTTATTTAAAAAAAAAGTTGTACTCTATTAAACATGTTTTTTAGTAGGATGTTTAAAACAATTTTTGTTGAGCCAAGGCTAAGCTTACTATTTATATTTTAAATGTTAGTGACTAGTTTAAAAAATGTTAAACCCAAGTCCATAATTACTATTCATAAAACCTTCGAAATAGCTTGTAGAGATATATAATAGTTAAAAAATGTCCTTGCCTCCAGTGGTTGAGGTAGTGACCCCCGATTTCCCCGAGTTTTAGATGCAGGCGTTAGGTAAATCATAAATTTCCGCTACTGGATCGAGCTATAAAAGTATTCATTTTGCTGTCATCGTGGCTGGCACATTATCTTCAATTTAAAAGACAGTGACGCTGCCCGACGCCGGACCATAGTTGACTAGATCTTCAGGTCATCAGTAGCACTTGTGTTTAGAGGGCAGCCGTCGAACCCAGGGTCCCAAGTTCGAGTTCCATAGGGGTCACGAGCCGTGTCAGTCATTCCAACAGTTTAAGTATTTACAAGTAAGGCCAGTTCTTCCACGTGCACGAGCGTCCAATCTTTTACATTTCATTTAACATCACATTTTGTATTATCTCCTAGTACTTCTATAAAACCAAAATAAGTAACCCTGTGTGCTATTTGGAACCCACACAACTACCTTGTCTGTGACCAGTGGCGGCTCGTAGCTAAAATTAGTGGGGGTGCTGCTCCAGAAAATGTTTAGCCTTTGTTTTGAAATTGTGTAAAAGGAAAAAAAAAAGGTAACAACAAAAACTTGTTTTACTTACTTTAACTTAAATTGTTACAATTCAAGCTTGATCTATTCATTTAAAAATGAAATCCATTCTTCTTGTTTTAATTTGCGCAAAATGTTCAATAATTTTCTCATTGATCTCTGGATGACAATTGAGGGAATTTTTCTCCATTGAAAGTGCTGCAAGCGCATTTAGTCTTTCTGTTAAATAAAAGAACAGAAAAAAATGAATCAAATAGAATAGCTGGAAGCAGAATAATAATCTATTTCTACACTATTCTACACTTTCTCACATTCAAGAATATGGTACACGGTTTTTAAGCACAACACACGCTGAGTAAAAAAAACTTCCTTACACCATCACGCCAGAGCCGGCACTGCGAGAGCAACA
>CABFVZ010002874.1:52706-95769 GCA_902151445.1 Timema monikensis | reverse complement strand
TGTGTAATGGTAGGGTGATTGTGAGATGAAATGGAGGACCTACAGTTTAACGTGGAATCCGAACCACGGTGGAGGCCTGGCGTTCCCCGCATTCTATAATTATTTATATAATTATATATAACTATTATTATTAAATAATTTCAATGTCAGAGTGAAAGCACCTCTTAAAATTATACGAAAAAATTAATACCAGTTAGAGGGTTCCTGAATCTCAATAATTAACTACTGGTTGGGGTTTTTAGTTCAATTAAGCAAATAGTTTTAATTTGGAAACATATAACCCAGGGGTGACCAGCCCTTGGCATGTGTGCCACTAGTAACACGCAGAAGTATTTTAAGTGGTACACCTAAAGTCACAAAATATAACAACAAATTTAACAAACCAATAACCTAATTGGGCCAAGTAGATAAGTTTCTAAAATGTTAGCTATACTAAGTCGGTCGTCTCTGCTGTATTGTATCCCGCTACTCAAGCTTTATCTTCCCTTTCCACTACAACCTCAACCCCTCCTCCCCCTTTCAAGTACCTCCCTGACTAGTCCAACATTCAAGTACACATTCCTCAATCTGCACAAATAATATTTTTCTGCTCAGTTTGCTTTTTGGTGTTGAACTGACTGGTGTGTACTGTGTTATCCTCACTGTAAAATATATTTCTGTTTCTATAGTGATTCACTTGCTGTTAGTATTTTTTGTAATGGCCTTAAGTAAGCCATCTACTTCCAAAAGGAAGTACGAGGACGATATTGCTCTTCGGGATTTTAATAGTGAATGGGAAGAACAGTTTTTATTTACAAAGGTAAACTCTTCTAAGCCTGAGTGTCTTATTTGTGGGGCTAGTGTTGCAGTTCCTGAGAAGTTTAATCTAAATCGGCACTTCAAACAGATGCATCGCAATATTAACATAGAATATCCAATTGGCTCAGCATTAAGAACAGAATTTGTAAATAAAAAGAAACATTCACTGGCTAGGCAACAAATGCTTTTTAGAACAAAAAGTAATCAGCTGATGACAATGGTCAGAGTGTCTTATGAAATCACCCTTATCATTGCTCGAGAAAAAAAACCATACTCTGAAGGAGAAGAGATAATAAAGCCAAGTCTAATGACCTTTGCAAAAGCCATCGAAGATCCTAATGTCCTTAAAATGGTAGATGATGTTGCACTTTCAAGAAATACAGTTATACAGCGGATCGATGAGATTTTTGGTGACATTAGCACCCAAGTAGTTTCGTAAATCAACACTTGTAAATACTTTTTAATCGCCTTGGACGAGAGCTGCGATATAAGTGACACCGCTCAACTTCGTGTTTATGTGGATTGTATCAACGAGCAATGTGATGTTACTGAAGAGCTTCTAGACTTGCGCCAGTTAGTTTTATGTAAAGGTGTAGATATTTTGAAAGAAATTAAATTAGTTATTGAAAGCAGCAGTTTATATTGAGATAAATTAGACAATGTTTGTACAGATGGGACCCCGGCAATGACTGGTAAAGTGAACGGTTTTGTAGCTCTGTTGGAAGGTTATTTGAAGTGCAAATTTTTAAAATACTACTGCATTATCCATCAAGAAGCCCTTTGTACCAAACACATGAAATTATCTTCTGTGCTCGATTCAGTGGTTCGATGTATCAACAAAATCCAAGATAGGGTGCTAAACAGAATGGAATTCTATGAACTCCTTGAAATGAAATCGAAAGACAAATACAATGGTGAGCTTTTGCTTAATTGTAGTGTCCGTTGGTTGTCACAGGGAAAGGAACTTGAGAGATTTTGGAATTTAAAGGGTAATGTTCTGAAGTTTTTGGAAGAAAATGGGGAACTACCTGATGAGTGTATGCTTTTAAAGAATGAAGACTGGCTATGGGATTCAGCCTTTATGATGGACCTGTTCAGTTACATCAATCAGGTTTTTAAAGCAAAACTCACTCTGCTAGGTCATAATATTTCTCAGAATGAGCTCTCCCAATTTCCTCGAATTAAAACATTTTTTCAACACTGAATGTAGTGAGCTTCCAGGCTTTGATAAATACAAACATGCTATTTCCAATTTGAAAAACTCTTTTGAAACTAGGTTTTAGGACTTTCAGGATGAAAAGAAAAATGTTCAACTTTTCACGAACCCTTTATCAATTTCTATAGAGGAAATGGTTCTCTACCCTTCTGACATACAAATTTAAATTCGCTGCAATTCACAGCAAGTATAAGGAAGTAATTGGAAATCCACCCAACCAAGAATTTTCCATCTTCTGGAAATGCCTTCCCTCGTGCCAGTATCCTAAATTAAGAGACCTGGCCTTGAGATATTGTTGCAGGTTTGGTTCTATGTACATCTCTGAGTAAACATTTTCACTTATGAACTTGGTCAAAAATAAGTACCGTTTAGTTCTCACTGATAAGCATCTAAAAAACCTGATTCTTCTTGCTTCTTCCAAAACAAATCCAGATATTAATGAACTCGTTAACATTAAAGCAATCCAGAAACCTCAATGAAAACTGACATATTTATTTTTATTATTAAAAATTGTTGTGATTTCAACTGGTATTAATTGTCTCATTATTGGTGTTTTTATTACCTATCAGTATAACATAGACACAGAATAACAGTGTGTGAACAATGTACAATAGCTGTGGATTATTTTTGGAATGAAAATTATTGAAACATACCATTTTTAATTAAAAGTTAAATTTTTTATTAAGGGTTTTGTTATTGTTTTTTTTTCTGATGTCTTATTTGAGAAAAACAGATATAACCTAAACTCCTAATACAATTAGCAGTCAATTGTATAAGTTATTTTACAGTATTATAATTATTATCAATGTTTAAATGGCTTTATTTATGGTTGGTTATATTTTTCTAAAGGTGTTGTGGGTACTGAGGTAAAGTTAGGTTTGAGGTTTTGGGGTGGAGTGACACGCCAGGAAAAAAGGTTGGCCACCCCTGATCTAACCCAGTGAAATGTGTATACGCTGACACAAAATTGTTTAGTATTTAATCAAGTTGATCTTACTCTTCGCATGACAATTGTCCAATAAAGTGCTCCCTTTCATATGATAACTTCTATCCTACTAGCAAAGTACAGTAGGGTTCTATTCATAAGGCAGGTTTAGTTCTATCGAATCCTTAAAAAAATATATTATCTTTTATGTTTCAAGTGAAATTGGTTTTAGAGCTATAATAGTGCTTATTGGTGGCTCAGAACCAATTGTAATAATTATAAGATGAACTTAGCAACCAGACCCCAGACCAGTAATTTAACACTGAACTGAATGTATGAATGTTATAAATTATAATGGATGGATTACAATACAATGCTAGTGGGCATTGAAAGTATCGTTAGTAAGAATTAAAATTTAGCAAGTTCAACTTTTCCGCCCAACTCGGATAAAAAAAAGGCAAAAAGGATTTTTTTCAAGGAATTGGCCTTGGATTGAATGAAACAATCATTGGGGTGTTCTCACACACAACACTTCTTATACACAAAGGTTTGGGATGTTACAATGTTTGAAATGTTTTATGCACAGCAGATATTCCTATAATGAGGCCCATTGATCCCCAGCAATATTTAATCCACTTTGGTTAAAAATATTCACCTGGTGGAAAACTAGAACCATTTACATAGCTTATAGATTAAATGGAATTTTAATACTACAGCCAGGAACACAACATTTTCCTGGAATTTTGTTTGACTTTCATAACTTTAATTCTTTTATAGTATAAACCTAAATAGTATTTAATTAATGTGATACATGCCCATAAATCCCATAAGAAATAAAAGGTTTGCATTGCAAAACTAATTTTGATTATAAACAATACTGTCTGTCGGGCATGTGGTTAAGTAGTTGACCAAACCTTGGCGTGATGTTGCCAAACTTCAGTTTACCGGCTTGTTGGTAAAGATTATTGTGTCTACATAAATATACCTATACAAGCCTGTCATGTCTTTCACACAGTTACTTCTGGATTATAAGAGTGTGCCTAGTCTTAACCATATTACTTACTTTCCACAATGGGCTTCTCATCTAAATAAAGCAGCCACTTGCCCTGAGGCTTGTCGTTACCCACTTGAAAGGGCCATTCTATGGACACCACTAGACTGCTAACTCTCCATGGTCCCTTGTTAGTTACTTGATAGCTGTGTAGGACTCTGGAGCCAATATCATCTCTATACTCCATGGCATACTCTCCCTTAACTTCCCCGCCATAAAACACTTGCTCGGGTCGCACAGCCCTGTGGAGATAACATGCATGTGCAACTCAATTTGGAGGCGGATCAACACTTATGTCACACCAGTGCACGGTAATTCATTTTATCATCCATAAGTTTGGAACATTAGGGATGACAAACATGATTCCTAAAGATTTTTGTTACTTAAACCAAATGGCAATATTCAGAATTGGGTTGAATTGGGTTGTGACCAATTTTAGTTTTTTTTTTATATTTCACTTTTGCACTGACAAATTATTGTAAATGTTCTCAACATAACCTCAATAGCCTAAGTTTATTCTCACCATGTAAGGTTAAGAGACCATGTTTCACAGCTGCACTCCGCAGACTATGAAATTAATAAATAATTTGAATATTTATAAGTTTAAGTTTGAGATGAATGACTAGATACAATAAAGCTTTTTCAACCAAAATTAAACTACCAAATTACAGTCTATCATACTCTTACCAGACATATTCCTTTATTGCTATATCATCCTGTTGTATTAATGAATATGTAGGTTTAGTTAATTTATATTGATTTGATCCTATCAGTTTCAAGCCACACTCACCCAGTTAGTCCCACTTCTGCTCTCCTAATGACATTAGTAAAGAGTTCAAGTGGACCTTGAGGTTTCTTTTCTTCTGAGGTTGAGTTGGCAAAAACAACAAACTTCAGGTGTGATTCATAATCTTCCAGTCCTTCAGGGTTAAATCTCAGAATTATTTTGGCAACATCGCCCTTTTTAAATGGATTTCCTATGCTACACACCACCAGTGTGTTGTTAGTACGAATGCATGTTTGTCGTTTGTTCTGAAAAGTAGAAAAATACTAAGACAGAGCTTACTAATTTATGTATAGCTTATAAAAGCTAAGTAAACTAAGGAAAAAACTGGCACAATTCAGCTCTATTAAATTCCAAATTTAAAAGAGGATAGAAGGGCAAGGCCTACAACACCAGCAGAAAAATGTAGGCCTCAAAGTTCACAATTAAAAACACAACCGTTGTTATGAATAGTAAGATGTGGCGCTTAAAAATAATAATTATGAAATTGGCAGCATGGCTATAGGTTGATCGTGGTTACTTAGATTCTGTTGTTGGATGTTTCTTGATTAAAAAAAAAAGGTTTAGAAATGGATATTCTGCATTTGCCTGTTTAAACTTGTGTCTTTACAATTGGTATATGGATAGAATGTAGTATTTATATTATATTTAACTATCAATAAATTATCAGTTATTTTTATTCATATAGAAATGAATAACTGGTGTGAGTAGGCCTGATTGGAAGAAAAGGAGAGATGGTTATTTAAGGTTGAGCTCAGGGGAGTGCAAGGATTTGGTTATATAATATTGGTGAACAAGTTCTCACCTATCTAGCTTTGTATAGCTTGGTATAGTTCATTTCCTTTTCTATGTTTTTTATCTACCTTTCTTATACCTTCTTCCAAATATATATAAAAGTGAAAAGAGGTTTTTCTTAAAGAGAGCTGTATTAAAAAAAATAGAGATTGAACATAAATTGATCTGGAAGAACAAATTACTAAAGACGAGACAGAAAAAAATAAACTAAACCAAATTGCACTTGAAACATATAAAGTGTGTGTATGTATATATATATATATCTCTTCTGTCAAGCTAGGGCTTTCAAGTAAGTTATTCCCATATATTCTAATTAGATCAAACTCAACTCATTTTGACGAAGATTTGGGGCCATCAGCTCTCCTTTAACACAACTTTTCTACTAAGTAACATCCTTTCAGAAAGCAGTTAATACTCTGTGACTTTATGTCAGCAATACAAACAGTGATAAAAATATTTGACATCCACCATGGCATAAAACAACTGCAGGATAAAGGATAATTATAAAGTAGACTTCTTATTCAAAAAGGCGTAACAATTCTACAGACTTGTATCAAAGAAATGTCTATTTTTACCCACCACAAAATTTATCATTAGAAAGTTGTAAAATATAGATAAAAAAAAAATTGTAAACAACAGTTTAAATAAAAGGTGGAGCACTCTCATCAACAACCGCTTATCCCAGAAAGCTCTAGTTTATTGTTGTCACTCTTTTCCAACTACATACTAGCCATGATTGCTTGGGTTCATACATCTATCCATTCATTTACTGTATGCTTTGAAAAGAAGATGAAAATACAATAGATAAAGATTATCTTGTCAATTTTATCACTCTGAAAGTTCAAACATTTAACCCATCCCTATTGGGATGTAGCAGGCAAATGGAAGAACTCCAGTATGCCAGTCATTAGCAACCAACCGACCAAACAACATTAAGAAAGGTGAGCCGATTTCATGTTTAACTTAATTTAATTAGAGCAGAGTGAAACTAAAAGAGTACAGCATTTTACCTACCAAACATGGTCAAGGTTGATCAAGTGTAGTTGTAGTTTTAGTGAGAAACACGAAAACTCTGCATATTATTCTGACACTTTAGTTCAGTCAGTAGTATGTCTGTCTACTGAGCCAAAGGTTCCGAGTTAAATTTTCGGCATGGTCGAAAAATTTATCATCAGTGAAATATGCATTTCCCCTTTCAGTGATAAATTAAAGATGGCTGTATGTTGTGTCTGTTCTTTCTACCTTTAAGTTAGTTTATAGGTTGTGTGCTGATATATTCAGTGGGTTCTGAGAGTGCAAGTTAAATACTTCAAATAAATGAAAAATGTAGAGCATATCTACAGAGTTGACTTGATTAAAGATCAACTAATAATTACCTCAGCACTGTGTGATATATAGGTGAGGCTTGGTGGATGAGAGATGAACAGCTGAGCTTCGTAAGCAGACTCGTTAAAGTTGTTTGTTATGACATATAGCTCCACCTCTTTTTGATCCCCGAGTGTCAAATCCCAAGTGTTAGGTTCCCTGCCTATACAAGGAAAGAACATTTTCAGACATTAAATTGAATGTCGAGATAAATATTATGCAAAATAAATAAATTTTCCAAAACCATCTTTAAATATATCTTTGTCTAGAACATTCAAATGTATAACAGGATATTTTCCTGAGATTAGGAATCAACAGTTCAATTCTCTTTAGTAATGTGTCACATTTATGCACTAATTAGGGGTGGATGGGATCCCAAACCATAAACAATCACCTTTGACAGGTGTCAAACCTAGAGAGAACATTTAAGAAAAGTGACATTTATGAGGTTTCAAACCTAGATAATATTTTGCAGTTTCATACTTAACGCAAATTGAAGAGGTACCAAACATGATGTTTTCTAATATTTTTTGCACTATTCAACTAATTAAATATAAAACACAATTTTCAAACAAAATTAACTAATAAAAATAAGTTCCACAAAAATGTAACAGTGACAGTGTGTGACAGTGAAAGTTTGTCCTTAAAAATGTGTTTGTGTTGTTTTTATGCGCTTGCTTCTGGCTTCGGGGAGCTGGGAGGGGCGTCGTCTAGACCTAGGTCGAGAAGTCCCTGCTGCAGTTTCTTATTGGAGAGGCATTTAATATGCGTACTTCTGGGGTCTGAGAGGGTCAGAGAGTGGTAGTCGGCAAGATGATACGGAGGAGGAAGAGAGAGGGGTCGTAAATGATTGGCAGGTTGCGGGGGAACAGGGGGGGATGAGGCGGATGGATATAGGAAGGGGGCAGGTGTGAGGAGGGCCTTGAAGATGTTGTACTGTTCTGCCCTGGCCTTGCGGCGTATCCCTCCTTAGCTGTGACAGTACGGGAAAGGTGTTGGAGGGGGGGTCATGAGGAGTTGGCAGCCTGAATGGTTCTGAGCGCTGAAAAGGGGTGGGGGGAGGATAGAGTGGCAGCCCGAATCGTTCTGAGCGCTGAACGGGGGAGAAGGATAGGGTTAACAAATTAAAACATGACCAGTAGATGTTGTTCTCAGAGCCCTGAGAAGGTAGGGATGAGACAGGTGAAGTTTATTCCTTATTTTTTCCTTATCTCCATACATGTACAATATTTATCAGCTGGGGAGGGTGGGCCCAACCCTCCTCCTCAGTCTTATTCTCTAAACTTATGCTAGCATATATATCTTAACACTCTTATAATTATTCTGACTAAAGCTACTACATTATTATTATACATTTTTACAGTTGAATAGGTTTTTTGTCCTTTTATTTATTAAGGTCTTTGGTTTGATCGAGCCCTTTGTCCTGGCGCGATCTCTTAGATAGTTTAGAACTAGTGGACTGGGCCTCGGGGAACAGTGACCCATCTAGCGGACCGCGCGGGGGAGGGGATCGAGGAAAAAGGGGGGTAGGGGCGACATAGTATGTGCGCTTGCCACTAGATCACTCCGCCTCCCTTCCGACGGGTGCTCTCGGTCTCGGAATGGTCACTATGTCGCACAACAGTGTGTTTTTAGTGTTCTATCTAAACAATTTCTACTCCAGTATCACCAAGCTAAGTGTGCTGGCTAACCCTCCTAATTTAAACCATGATTTAGACCAGTGCTTTATTCCAAACAACCATGTTATTAACTGTATTCTTTGATATTAATTCAAAATTTTGTTTTTTGATTTGATAAAAAATGCTATTCGCGCACACTTCTATTTATTTTAGTATGTTATTTTTTATTGTTTTTATTTTTAGCACCGCATTTTATCACTCGTTCCGGTTATACGCCTATGTACTAAATGACTAGTCTGCTAGGTGTGAGGAAGTTGCATTTAGAGGTGTGCCTGCATTTGCGTGGATAGAGTGGGAAACCATTTAGGAATAACCACCCTTAGTACACCTGGCCAGGATCAAACTAAATATTCCTGTCATTGGCAGTCTAGTCTATGCCTTAGACCATGCAGCCACCGAAGCTGGTTTTAATATTATAGCTTTAACAAGTTTTATTATATTAGTTTAGAAATCCATATATTTTAAATTTAAGATTATTCTAAACAGTAATTTAAAAAATTTCCTGTTCCCATCCGGAATCCTGATATTTTGACTCATTTCCCGTTTCGAAATAAAAAAAGTAATTCCTGTCCATCCCCACTACCGTATTGGCCCGAATATAGGCCGCACCCTAAATTTTCGACAACTTTTAGAGAAAAAACAATATTCCCACTTAAATATGTTCAGTGTATTAAATCATTTGAAAATAGAAATTGTTTAATGGTAGGTGCTTACACTTAAAATTAGGTTACTTAAATAAAATCACTTTCATAGAAAAAACTCACAATATTTACACTTAAAATGATGTCACTTGGAAATAAAAAAGTAAGTTATTAATACTCAAAATTAAATCGCTTGGAAAAAAAAAAAGGTAAGTTGTTCACACTTAATTCCCTGGCTAAAACCCGCTCTTTTCTCAACATGATCCGCCATGTTGCACTTCCGTATTTAATCCACGCACTAAATTGTTCTCACAGTAAAATAAATGTTCCGAATTTAATACACGCACTAAATTATTGTTCTCACAATAGAATAAATGTTCAGAATTTAATACTGTTGAAATAAGACTATACAATGAACAATTAATCACTCGTCAAAGACTTATGTGCATTTTATTCCTCTATGATTTTGTTTATCATTGTTGCTCACGTTGCTATGTCTGAAAAAATGTATCAATAAACTGATTAGATAAGTTCTTACGATATAATTATTCTTTGAATTACTACAGGTTATGGGCCCAGGTATGTGCTCAAAATAAATTAAGTAACTCATTCTAAAACTTCAGTAAGTTATTGTAGTTTAAATGAAAGTATTAAGTTGTGCTCGTCGATTGTGAAAGTGTTCTAGTTCGCGCTGCTAGTTAAACAATATTTTTCTTGTCATGGCAAATTTTGTAAACTATCGTATAGAGCCACTTAAAAAGGATAACTACGATACTTGGAAGCTTCAAGCACAAGCAGTTTTGATAAGAAATGGATTATGGAAATATGTTTCTGGTCAAGAAAAATGCTCCACAACCAATGATGATGATATAATGAAATGGAAGGAACAAGATCTCAATGCAAGGTCAGATCTTACCTTAATTATATCGCCCAGTGAACTTAGACATATTAAGAACTGTAAATTTTCAAAAGATGTGTGGGATACATTATCAAAACTTTACCAAAGTAAAGGTCCCGCTAGAAAAGCCACTTTATTGAAACAATTGATCCTTCAAAAAATGAATGAGGGTGACGACGTCCGTAATCATTTAAATAAATTCACTGACGCTGTTGATAGGCTTGAAGAGTTGGAAATCAGTATAAATCCCGATCTTTTAAGCATAATGATGCTTTATAGCTTATCTAAATCCTTTGAAAATTTTAGGGTAGCAATTGAGTCCAGGGATAGCTTGCCTACCCCAGAGGACTTAAGAATCAAAATAATTGAAGAGTTTGAAGCCAGAAGCAAAAATGATAGTGTGACCTTGGAGGACGCTTTTTTCGGAAAAAATATAAAAAAATCTAAGAACAAAGATCGTTCAAATTATTTTCAAAAACCTACAAATGTTCCCTCAACCTCGCAATTTAAATATAAATGCCATAAATGTGGACGTATTGGTCATAAGGCCGTGAACTGTTGGAGCAACAATAAAAAGGGGGAGTCAACTTTCAAAGTGGAAGAACAGTGCCTTTCTTCTAATTCAGGTGAATCTGAAATTTCATCATGGTGCATTGACAGCGGATGCACTTCACATATGTGTGGAAATAAAGAAAGTTTTCAGGACTTAGTTGAAACCCCTGAACATGGGACTCTTAAATTGGCATCTAAGAATCATACAGCTTCTATTATTGGGACTGGCCTAGTTGAAATCGAAATGAAAGATTCGAATAAAATTAATTTGCCTAATACATTATTTGTACCAAATCTGACCACAAATCTACTATCAGTATCTAAAGTGACTGATAAAGGGTTCGATGTCCTGTTCAAAAAGAACAAAGCATTAGTAACAGATCCTCAAGGCAATGTAGTACTAGAAGCTAAGAAATCAAATGGGCTATATTATATTAATTCTAAGTCTGTAGAAGTAACAAATAAAGCGCATGAAGAACATGAAATAGATAAATGGCATAAAAAACTAGCTCACTTAAATGAAGTAGATTTAAAGTTGGCGTGCAAAAATGAAACATTGGAAGGCTTAGATTTCAAAGAAAGTGACACGTTGAGTGATTGTGAGGTATGTATAAAAGGAAAATTGACCCGAGCTCCTTTTTCTACAAGAAAAGTTCCAGAAAACCTCAAAGTTTTGGAAATAGTGCATTCGGATGTTTGTGGCCCCATGCGTGTTGAATCCCCTGGTGGTTCAAGATATTTTGTAACCTTTACGGATGAGAAAACACGCTACAGCCGAGTTTATTTTTTAAAACACAAAAATGAAGTTCTAGAAGTTTTCAAAGTATATAAAAACGAGGTTGAGAATTTTACAGAAAACAAAATTAAATTTCTGCAATCTGATAATGAAACCTCAGAATACTGCAACAAATACTTTGAGAGTTTTCTAAAAGAATGCGGAATTCAGAGGCGGCTGTCTACACCGTATACCCCTCAACAAAATGGGTTATCTGAGAGGATGAATAGAACCCTACTTGAGAAAGCGCGATGTCTCATGTTGGAGTCAAACGTCCCCCCGTCATTTTGGGCTGAGGCAATTCACACAGCAAACTACCTGCGTAACAGGTCTCCCTCAAGGACCCTTAAAGGTGAAACTCCTTTTCGGAAATGGGTAGGAAGAGTTCCTTCGGTTCGACATCTTCATGTATTTGGCAACAAAACCTTCGTTTTGGACAAAAAACCTGGCAAAGGAAAGTTTACTTCCAGAGCAGATGAAGGAATTTTTGTCGGATACTCTGAAATTTCGAAAGCTTATAGAATATGGATGCCCAACGAAAGGAAAATCAAAATCACAAGAGATGTCAGAGTTTTAAACAAAAAATTCTATGACTCAAAGGAGAGAAGAGGAGAAAACATTATAGTAATAGATGATCAACATAATGAGGACAATAAAGAAGTTATTAATGAGGAAAATGTTGATGAAATAACTCTTCCAGCTCCACCTGTTCCAGTTCAAGACCTTGTAGAACTCTCAGACCAAGAAGAGCAAGATCCAGCTGAAGACCAAGTACATTCAAGGCCAAAACGCAACAGGAAACTTCCAATTTGGATGTCAGATTATGATGTGTCAGTCTATTGTGATGTTAAAGATGCATTAGAAGGAGGTGATGGAGAAGCATGGCAAAAAGCTATGAAAGAAGAAATAAAATCTCACTTAAAAAATGATACGTGGGAAATTGTAGATCGAGAAGATGGTGACAATGTGATAGGTAGCAGAATGGTATTAAAAAATAAATATAAAGCCAATGGGGAGCTAGAGAGAAGGAAAGCTCGTCTTGTTGCAAAAGGTTTTGCTCAGCGCCCGGGAATTGACTTTGTTGAAACCTATGCTCCTGTTGCAAAACTGAGCTCAATTAGAGTTCTTCTTGGAGTGGCACTTAATCAAGACATGAAAGTCACTCAAATGGATATTTAATACACACACTAAATTATTGTTCTCACAATAGAATAAATGTTGACCATTTAATACACATACTACACAGCATTCACGATAGGTTTTTACCTGGATGACAATTCGAAAATCATATGTTTAGGTTTTGGGTTGCCAACACTTGTAAAAGATAACAGTTTTGTTATAAATGTAAATATCTTTAATTACCTGTTATATATTACATTTAAAATAATGTAAACTTAAGTTTACTCATACTATTTCATTTTTTTGAACAATTTATTTTTATACAACTCGAAACAATATTTTAAACATAATTAAACACTTATTTTTCGTTTTGGAACGTTACTGATTTTATGTAATACAGTGCACACATCAATATCTTTTAATACAGGCATCGTATTTACTTGGAAAAGAGAAAATTGTTGTCATGTTTTTACATACAATAAATGATTTTATGATTATTTTATCGTGTTTTGAAATATTTAACTGAATAAAATATTTTCATCAACTGCGTGTCTGCATCATTGTAAAAAACTTGTTTACCGTTATGTTCAATCATACGGTTTAGATTCGTCACACGCCATTTTGAAGCTATGTTCATTAGGAGTTTTTGTGAAAGTGGTGCGAATATTTTTTTAAGGAGAATAAAACTATAAATAAACTTTGTGTCCGACCTCAAATAAATATATAAGTAATATTGGCCTAAATTACTGTGGTTAACTATCAGATTAATATATTACCATCTGTTTTCATTACGGTTATCCAAAATGATAGATGTCGGCTGTTAGCGAAGTGATATATTAGGGATTACTTCTAGTAACATTTTGAGCTGTCATCCAGGTAAACTTAGCTCGTGAATGCCTTTTTTTTTCTATAAGTTATTGTTCTTCTAACATTAAAATAAATGTTGACCAACATACTGAAACAAAATCTCACTAGAAATATTTAAGCTCACTTTACCAAAAAAGTATATTGCCGATAGAATGCGCTGAAAAAATAATTTTATTTTGCAGCCATTATGGCTCAATTATTGTACACACAAATACAATAGTAATTCTTCATATATTTTTAAATAATTTTGCCAACTGTCATGGTTCATCTATTTTTAAATAATTTTTCCAACTGTTAAGGTTAATTTATTTTTAAATAGGTGGCGAGATATATCGATTTAACAACATACATATCCTATAGGTACAACATTGAATGTGTATTATCTAAGAGTGCGATCATAGGCCACATTAGAGTTTTATGAGAGCCGTTTCTTGGAAAAAAAATGTGGCTTATTTTCGGGCCAATACGGTACTTTATTATTAAAAATTAGGAATTACAACAAAAGAAATATGCCACCAATACTATCTGGAGTTACTTCTAGTGTTACCATGTGTCTGGCAATCTAAATGAAGAGTCTAGCTTTTTAATGCAAATATATGACAATAATTCAACAAAAATAAAATTGACATTTAAGAAAGAATTAGAAGTAAAGTGTTATCCCCACACTAAAAGAAAGTGTATTTTTAGGTGGCAGGCCAGACTTCTTTTGGAATTTTTGGAAATTCAACACCCAAGGCAATGAAGTGGGAAGGGGTGGGTTTTCTATAGTTTTCTAACTGCTTTAAGCCCCGTTGACACGACCCAAGTATACTTGGACAAAGAAAACTTGGACGCTGCGCGCGCATCACTTGGACACTACTTGGATCGTGTCAACTATTCATCCCAGCCCACTTGGATGGGAAGGTTATATCCAAGTTGAGTAGGACGGTGACCAACTTACTTTGATCCAAGTCGAACTTTGATGAGACACAAAATGGCGTCAACTCAAAACACGGAGGGGGAAATCCGTAAAAGAAAACTTATAAAAATTATCAAATGGACGGATAGGCAAAATGTAAGGTTCATGGAACTTTATGAGGCAGAGGGAGTGTTGTGGAATGTGAGGTTAGCAGACTATAAAAATAAGGATGCGCGGAACTCGGCTGTAGAAAGAATAGCCAAAAACATGAACATTCCTGATTTTTGTGCTAGTGACGTTCTGAAAAAAATTAACACCATGAGAACGACCTATAAACAAGAAGCTGATAAAGTAAAAGCAACGAATACAACAGGCACAGCTACTGAAGATGTTTATGTTCCAAATGTTGTGTGGTATGAAATAGCCGACAGATTTCTACGTGGTGTGATGAGCTTAAGAAACAGCAAATTCACAAATTTGGTAAGTTTTCCTAGTTTTATATATAACGTTTGTTCATATTATTTTTTATGAAGCCTGTATGATATGATGTAAAATCTTAAATAGAATAAAATAGTATATAAGAATTATTAATAATATACACATATATACATAGTACATAACTATAAATATATAATGTATATTATGCATACATATAAACATATATGCATATATATACACAGAGAAAAATATACTGTTTCGCAGTTAACGAAATTAAAGCTTGTTCACAGGTCTTCAGAATAAAAAAATAATATTTTTCAACTTAGGCCCTAGAACGGCATATAATTTTGAATATAATATTTTGTATACATTTTTGTACATAATTTTACACCGTGTCACACAAGCAATTTGGTCTTAACAAAGGTATACTCCACTTTGAGCTTAACTCCTGTATTTAATGTTGTTTTTATTGGTTAAGAAAGAGAACATACGTATCTAGAAAAAAATTGATAAGATTTTTGATCCCTTTTATTGAAGATATTCTTCCTCTAGGTGAGAAGGTGCATAATTTAAAAAGGATTAATTTATAATTCAATACAACACCTATATTAATGTATTTATTTTAAAATTACAAATACAGAGAACCTGGTATGTCAACTGGCTGTTTGCCAAGAAATTTAAATGAATGTCTTTTTTCTTGTCATATTTATTATTGCTTCAGCTAGTGTATAATCATATTTTGCCACGGGACAGCACCATCGGCTAAGAAATAACTCATGTATTTCTGCCTTCGACGATCTGCAAGCAGAGAGTAGTTGTTGCTGCCCTGTTGTTTTGTTATGCTTGACAAGTTGGTGGATGTTGCTTCCATTCTCCACGAGCCAGGCCTTACCTGTCCATTAGCATCTTCAGTGTCAATAATACCCGGGGGTGCATAATAAGGACGAGAAGTCTTCATCAGCCAGTTATGAAGCACACACGTAGCTTTCACAATTTTGTCAACTTTCTCAGGGTTCAAGTAGATAGGTGTGCGATAGATTCGAAATCTCATTGCCATTATTCCAAATGCGTTTTCAACTATCCGTCTAGCCCGAGAGAGACGGTAATTGAAAATTTTTTCTTCCTCTTTCAAAGGCATTTTTCGAGAAAAGGGTTTCATGAGGTACTGTTTAAGGGCAAACCCTTCATCACCCAATATAACACCCCAGTTTGGGAAGTTCAGAGATCTGTCCTCTATCATTTCCTTTAGTGTAGAGTTGTTAAATATTGTACTATCGTTCATTCTTCCCTGAGTCCCTACGTCTATGAAGATGAAACTGTAATTACTATCCACAAGAGCCAGGAGAACAGTACTAAAGAATCCCTTATAATTATAAAAGTCACTTCCACTGTCATGAGGCTGTTGAATGTTGACGTGCTTCCCATCCAATGCCCCACAACACCCTGGAAAGTTCCAGTGCTCTTCAAACCCTCTTGCAACAGAAGACCACTCTGCAGCACTCTTTGGCACCTGAAACCAAGAAAGACACACACAAAATTCAATTAAATTAATTAGATAATGTCTTTATAAATATATATATATATGTGTAAATTAAATTTTATAATTACAGTTAGTGTTTTTGTTGTAGGTCAGACACACAGAGCGGGAAGATGAAATGAACCAGAACCAGAAAGAATCCAAAACAGAAGATGATACTAGCAACTCTCACACTATGGACTTTGATGTCATATCACTCAATGCTGAATCATCTTGTCCAATCACTGTGACTGAAAGTTCAAGAGAGCCTATTGACGATTCTGGTAACAACATCACACCTCATACTGCAATTGAAAAGGATGGACCCCCAAAGCCAGGATGTAGCGGTTTCAAGACTCCAAAATCCTCTTTTGTTAGAAGTAAAAAAAAAAAGAAGTGATATCCCTGAACACATTGAACGAACAATAGATACTCTGAAATCTTTGAAAGACGATGTGCAAAGAAGAGAGGTGGCTGATGAATTTTCACACTTTGCACAGAATATTGCATGCCAACTAAGACAAATTCCACTTGCTGACGCTTTGGAGTGCCAGTTCGAAATAATGAGAATTATTCAACAAAAACGATTGAGCATCATGCGTCGTAATCAGCCTTATCATGTGCCATCCAGTCCATTGGAAGACGCATATTACCAGAGATTTGACAACATTCACACCTCAATGTCACCCAGTCCATCAAACACTCCATCTTCTAGTCCATTAGTGACACATCTGACACCAGGGCCTGAATACAATGAGGTACTCCATAGCACCCATCATTTGCCAACAGAAAATTCTGCTGATGAAAACTCTCTTTTGAATGTGGCTATCCGCAGTATTGGTGGTTTCGAACATGATTAGACAGTATAGGACCCAGTTTATATATTTTCAATAATCTAAAATAATATTTTTTGACTCCTATAACAATTATTACTGTATTTAAAAATGTACCATTTAAAATAAACAAGTTAGTAAAAAAATAACATATTTAAAATAAAGATGTTCAACTTACCCGAATGTAATTTTCCAATGCTTCATAAATTGAATCCAGCACTAATGTTAGGAACTTCGATATAGAAGATATCGGCACTCGATACAAACTTTCTAGCGTTCAGAAACAACCACTTGCCAAGTAACGAAGAGTAATTTGCAATTTCAATCTTGCAGGTAATGCAGCTCTCATGTTAGTGTCAAGTTTTTGAATTTTTGGTTTTACGAGTCCTAGCAATTCATCGAATTGCACAGTAGTTAATCGTAGATGGTTCTTAAAAGTGTCTTCATCCTCAACCGCTACTTCACGAAGGAAATTTGTGGACGCTCCAAGAGCCTCACGTCTAAGTATCCAGTTCCGGGTCCAGACTCTCCTTTTTCTATTTTCTGAACGTTTTTTTAAGAATTTCAACTTCCTGTATGAGCATATCCGTGACCGCTCCGATACCCTCCAAAACCAAATCCGCCATCTTTTTGATGTCTTCTTGTCTGTCCAAGTAAATAACCGTGGCAACTAACTTGGACCAAGTATACTTGTACAAGAACACTTGGTCCAAGTTGTGATCCAAGTATACTTGGACCGTGTCAACGCGGCTTTAGCTTGAAAGATATAACTTGGAAGGGAAGGTCTTTTTAGGTAGGGGCCCAGAGATTAAAAAAAATTCGGTTTCTTAAGGGGGTAGATTGGGGATGAGAAGGTTATTCCGTATCTTCCAAACCACTTGAGCTGGAAATATGAAACTTATCAGGGATGTTCTTAATAGTTACTGACCAGTGTTTTGAGGATTTTTTTTAAAATTCACCTATTAATGGGGTGAAGCAGTATAAGGTGGTTTTACAGATCTTCCCAACCTCATGAGTTGGAAAGACAAAGCTTGTAAATAAGGTTCTTTTTAGATAGCAGGGCAGACATTTTTTGGTATTCAGCACCTAAGGTGAAATGAGAAGGGGGTGTAGTTTTTGAGTATTCTCAAAATGTCAAAAAGATCTGAAACCCAGCCAAAGCACAGGCTATTGGCTAGTTAGTAATATCCGTTGAAATGTCTTTGTCTATCAGATTTTACAGTGAACTTTACGCAGCTTTCCGTGTGACGTTCTCAACGAAACAGTTAGTCCTAGATTTTGAGCGGTTCTTACCTGTTGGTAGCTGCAGTGAGGCCTCTGTTAACAGCTCACTCTGGCAAATATCATCACCACAATCTTTTTGAAAAGAAGCCTTGAATGTCTTGGTGGCCTCTTGTTGGTTGAGTATGGGGTAGTCATCAATGAAAGGCAGTGCAGATCCTGGAGACACTTGGCGAGGTTCCCTTTGATTTAGAGAGTATGTCAACAGAAACTTTATGGGCGACTGAATATCACTCGTGTTCTCCTGAAAGTGCACACTTGATTTAGTTAACAAATTGAAATGATAGAAGCAATGCTATACAATTAAACATAGATAAAATTCAAAGCTTGGAGGATGAATGATTATAATCACGGAAATTAACCGCCAAACATGACCGCCTTTACCAAGGTTTGTGTATATTAATGTCCTTGCTTGGACCTAGTGTGAAAATTTTCGAAATTTAGGTATCATAATGTGTAAAAATATAAATCATGATTTTTAATGTTAACCTAAAAAAAAAGGCTAAATATCAGTGATAATACTCAAATATCCTGTGATCCATTTTATACCTTTAAAATAAGCAAAAACAGAGACTACTTGTATAAGCGACAGCCCTGGCATAGAGCTATTACCATTGTTACCATGTTGAAAATTTTTATTGCATGACATGGTATTTGCAAAATTACAAATAAATTGTGTTTATTTAGGAAAAAATAGCTTAAATTCGTGTTATTCATGTGAAAATAGTAGAATTTGTGTAAAAATAGGCATTATCTTCAAAAGTGAATTTTTTGTTCATCAAAAAATGTATAAGTAAAGTTTTTAAAAGTCAAACACATTTAACATTTTAGAAGATTTGACACCAGTGAACATTCCTATTCCAGGGTTCCTACAGTATTTGTAAAAATATTCTCCCTGACTTTCCCTGACTATTTTCCCAAGTTCCCTGACCAATTTCTCATAAAATTTCCATTATAACTTTACGGTACTATACACGTGAAAATATTAATTTAAATAAATTTATTTCGGCCTCCTCCCCCCTTACAGCCGACCTTGCCTCACCTCTCATGGAAGAATAAGAAAGCAGACATCTTGCCAATCAGTTGAGGGAAAATGATGGAAAAATAATCCCTATCAAAAATTTGTAACAAACTTGATTCCCTTTGGTATCATGTGCAGAAATACGTATTAAATAACAGGCCACTAAGAACATACTAAAGAGTTTGGTATCATTACAGTTTTATTTTACCTAAACTGTACATTTCCTGAACTGAATAGCTTACAACAGGAACTCTGTCTGCTTTCATATTATTCATGTCTCAAGTCAATTTTATTTTTATTAAAATTATCACTATAGTCATACAATAAGAAACTATGTTATATTTAATAAAGTGAAGCTTGCTTCTTCTTCAGTTCTTGCAACTCCACGTCTATTGCTTCTCGTTTCTCTTCAGTTGCCATCATTAATTTTTTTCTTTCTCCTTCTAAATCTTTAACTTGTATATCTAATTTCCTCTTTTCTGCCTTCTTCTTGTCTTTTTCACTTTTTTCTTGCTTCTTCATCTCTAAGTATTCATGATAGCGTTTCCGAGCACCTCTCACGTAATCCAACATCTTTTTGCTAATGTGTATATTTTTAATCCCTCCTGCTTCTTGTATCTCATCATGAATGTGACGCTGTGCAATGACTGTCTTTTCATGCATGTTTTCAACCAGTAAAGATTTATTGACTGAAAAACCACCTTCAACAGTTGCATTCCCATGCGACAAGACAAGGCAAATCTTTATTACTTCCCAAAGATGTTTGTAGTTTGCTTCTCCTATTAGAAAGCTACCATAAATAGTGTCAAGTCCTACTTCATCACTAAACTGATCACAAGGACGAAATATTTCTTGAAGCTCAGATTTTTTGAGGTTGCAAAAATGCAAGTATTCTTTCTTGGCATTTTCAGCCAGAACATCATTTATGATGTTGGCATGGTTGAGTTCCTCCAAAAGAAAAGAAAATCTCTTCTGGGCCAGTTGAGGTGAATGTTGAATAACACAAGGATCCAATGAAGACAAACCTCTCACAGCTTTCTGTTTTAAGGGACTTTTTTCTTGTAGTTTTGCAATCATGGTGGTTAACATACTGCGGCACTCATGTATAAATTCTAATTTTTGTCTTTCTGTTACTGTGATCGCAGTTTCTCCTAACAAACGTTTTGTTGCAAATCCTATATCAATATTTTTGCTAAGGATCAAATTTTCTGATTTTTTTGTGTCAATAGACAGTAACTTTGGACCCGTGCACTTCATAAGATCAGGTTTCACACAACGATTCATAAGGTATCTTAGAAGTTTCTCTACAGCTTCAAAAAGATATGGAGTCATTGGTTTTGATGTCTGGAACCGTTGCAGGAAAGGCTGACATTCATCTGCAATTGTCTTGCAGAACGCTAGTTTACACTTTAGGAATGGATCACAGGCTGCTCTTTTCAGTGTCTCTACAGGTTTTGTTTTAGGAAGTTTTGCTTCTTTGAGAAACTTAATA
The DNA here is from genome assembly GCA_902151445.1 of Timema monikensis. Lineage (NCBI taxonomy): Eukaryota > Metazoa > Arthropoda > Insecta > Phasmatodea > Timematidae > Timema > Timema monikensis. The sequence goes on along the minus strand of CABFVZ010002874.1, from coordinate 74,825 downwards.
ACATGGTCCCAAATTTGTAATGCCCTTTGAAAGCACTTCGCATTCTCTAACCAACGCACACCACAGAACTTCAATGGAAAAGTTGTACACCCTGTCAACTGGGTGAACAATGCTCGACGAGCTGGAGAGTCAGTGAACAGGTAGTACATGTGACGTAATAAGCTACTTATATCCCAATCAACAGACTCTACTCCTGTTCTCAAGGAACCATGAACAACATGAAGCCCACATGTTCCCAGATTTAGCAAACTACATACTTCATTGTCTGTTACAGATTTGAGGTGTTCCTGAAGAAGTGTTATAAACTTTAAATTGACATTTGGGCCATCCATTGACACTTGTATCAACTTAGAGAGTGGAAGAGGAGAAATACCATCCAGAAAATGCTTCAGTAATTCTTCAGCAGTGCTCCTATCGAAAAACACACTGTTTAAGTAACGACTGATGACTTTATGATTTTCCTTGTCCCAGAATCTAATTACAATGTCCATCTGTCCTCTTTGAATAACTTTATTCAATGCCTCATCAAAACAAATTACAAAGTTGTTACATGATTTTAGGCGGTCCAGTAAATTATTATGAAAGAATGGAGCCAAGCCATGCACAATGAAGTATGCAGCCTTGTCTCCACCAAGGGTAAAGGCATTGGCAATGGAACACTCGGGAAACATCAATTGAAAAATTGTACTTAAATTATTGCACGAATTGAAAGACATTTTTTTGTCAACAACTTGCATAGCCCAAATGACTTCCGCCTTAGTTATATCATCTTTTATAACAAAAGTGTTATGGTTTCTTTGAGGCACTACACTAATTTCACTTTTAGCAACAGCTTCCTTCTGCGACGTTACGATTTTCGATGAAACAGAAAAACTCTTCGAGCAACCAGCAGAATCATCACTAGGTAGAATGTCTTTGTGTGCCAGAGATTCTCTTGAAACTGGGGAGCTCGATGAACCTGAATCACTTGACTTTTTTGAAAAAAAAGTCAACAGAGAGCGTTGATTTGTCAAAGTTTCAAGAGTTTTGATATGAGTTGGTCCTTTTGCATGGGAAGCTAATGCTTGCTTTCCCATATTACTTAAGTTTATAATTTTTTTGCACACTTTACAAAATGCCTGCAGCTTATTACTTTCAACACCACTTATCCAGTATGAGAATTCAGGAAAATGGTCTGGGCTTAGCCAGAGCTGGTTAAAAACGGTTTTTTTGTTAGACATTGCTGGTGTAGTCTAATCAGTCCTGGTGCACTGTATCAAACTATAACGATGACAAACCTTGAACAAGAACAAAAACAAGTGATCACTAAAGTTAAAAGAATTGTCATGTGCAGGCTAGGAGACCTCTGCGTTCACATTCTGAAATAAAATGCTACCAAAACTTGTGTTAGGGCAAGTTTGAGCATGGTAAGTGCCCCTCAGCTTTCTTCATTGGGGCAGTGGCTTATGACGCAGTAAATAGAAAAAATATTTTCTTTGTTTTTTCTAAGTGTGACATGAAGACATGAATTGTCATTTCCCTGACTATTATTTTTTTCCCTGACTTTCCCTGACTTTCCAGAGCGTAGGAACCCTGTATTCTGTTTATTTTTCTTTACTATTACGTTTCAAGACCAAAGAAGACATTAAACAACAAATTATTTTTCTGTAAACAAGTAGTTATAACAAAAAAAATGTTATTTTGTTATTTTTAGAGATGGGTCGAATCCACTATTTCTCGAATCCAAATCTACAATTTATTTTTGAATCTCGAATCCTAGCAAATTGTTAGAAATTTAATGATTTACAAATAGACCTACATTACACAATATAGGCCTAAACTCTAAATTAAAATTTATTTCAACCATGCTTTCAATTTTAATCAACCCCAGCCACATCTCACAAAATACGGGTTAAAATCAAGCCAAATAAATAATCTAGGCTCATATTATTGTTTAAAAATTAAATCAATGAAAATTTGAGTCTTTTAGTTATTTTAGTTAGTTAGTTGATTAAGTTTCTAAAGAAACATGTGAAATAAACAGATTAAGCCCAGTTATCCTTTGATCGACTTTAATTATCATTAAAGGTTTATAATTTATTTTAGTAAGAAAACAAACATAAAAGAACAAATAGATTTTTTTAATAAAGACTAAAACAACATGCTTAACAATTAAACATACATTGGAAATAGTGAACTCGATAATGCTAAATATGTTTTATTATTATGTTAGTATATAACTAGTATCTATCTTTGCACAGAAAACAAGAAATATATTCAATTCTTGCGATATATCGATTTCTGAGAATACATTCTATTTAAAACATGAACATATTTTCGACTCTTGCAATATGTTCATCCCCATTTTATTAGGCAAGACTATGTTTGAATATTTGACAATTACTTCAATAACATATTTAAAAAAATTCTTAGTTAAAATCAATTTGAAAACAAATTATGAATTAGCAGGTCGTTATTTGATTCTTAACTCTCGATAGCACTTACTAAGTGATCAGATTACCTGATTCAATTTTAAACAATCAATATACAATACATAGGCTGGTAAATAAACAGTTTTATCTGTGTCTGACTGTTGACAGTATTTATTTTTCATGAAACCCAACAAAATATCTAACTCAAGGATCGTAACAGGCAATAAATCGGGGTTCTTTGCATATTTGTAGATAATTAAAACCAGTTGGGTAGTAAGAATTAACAGTATCTTTATTTAATCATCACTCTGGCAAGTAAACATAATATACGTCATGGCGGCTGACTTTGTATCGTGTGTAATGGCGGGTGACTTTGTATCATGTGTAATGTGTTCTTATTTCTGTTAAAAAAATGTCTTGTTTGTTTTATCTATTTCAAATTTATTTGTAATTCTAGTTGTGATTTCCAGTTTTTCAAGAGTTTTAATGTGTTCATTAAAATATTTACAGGAGTGTTTGTGAGGTGAAGGTTTTAGAAGTGAGCATGCGCTGAAACGGTCAAGTCCAAGTTTCCCATGTAGGTGGGAGGGTACGTTAGATTTTCCACACCTTACAATTTTTTTTAAATAATGATTTTATCCATTCTTATCTCTTTTGTCCGACAAAATTAAGATTACAGATTAAGGTGTGCTTTTCAAGTAGGCCTAACTAAGTAATTTTTGAATTCACAATATTATGCTTTGTTTATGAGGTGAAAGATTCCACCATCAAATCCAGTAAAACACCGAATCCTCGAATCTTAAATATTTGTCAGAATTCGGTGGATTCAAAGATTCGAGTGGCCCATCTCTAGTTATTTTATTTCTTATATAAATGACGCTAGATTGTCATTTTTTTTTTCAATTACACAACTCTGTAATTTCTGAAAAATTGCATTTTGATTTCAATCCAACGCCTTTATATTTGGATTTGAGAATTTTTTTGTGAGATTCTCGACTTTAAAATTTCTTGAATACCATAGGATTCAAGAAATCAGGAATTCAAGCGTCCCATCTCTAGTTTTAAGTTTGATAATATAGTTACCGCAATGTACACTGTCTCCTCTTCACAGTGGCTAAGCTGTCCATCACGGGAAGAGTCTGGCCTAAGTATGATGGATTTCTTGACAGAGTGTGGCCGACCTTTACTGTTGCTCCCAAACCAAACTCTTGAAAACTTTCTATTGCTGCCCAAGAACTTCTCAGCCTCAATACTGTAGTTGAGATTGAGGTTCTGTGAGCCTCGTGTAAGCCTCACTCTAGACTCAATGTAGCAGCAGGTGTTGAACGTGAAGCTGAAAAACAAAACATAGCATTGTTATAGAGCTGGCCTAAGCCAACAGATAATGATCATATCAATACCATTTTTTTGTAGCAAATTAAGATATTTTTTATTCAGAGATTGCTATGATACTTTCAATGGAGAAGTAATCTATCTCTTTTAAATATCTGGGTATTGAATCAAATGTGATTGCATTTAATATTTTTTTTAAGATCAATAAAGTGAATGGTGTTTTTTAGATAAATATATAAACACAAAATATGTATACTATCTGTTAATCGACATAACAGAGTTTATTTACTTATCCAATGGTTTTGTAAACCTAAACAGGCATATGGGAAACTAGTGGTGGATAGTAATGGGGGATATGAATGCAAAAGTAGGAAAAGAGAAAATAGGGGTTGAAGAGTTGTTAGAGAAAGAAGGATGGGGAGAGAGAAACGAGAAGGGTAAAAGACTGTTGGAGTTATGTGTAAGAAATAAAATGAAAGTGGCAAACAGCTGGTATAAGAAAGAAAAAGAAAGTTATAAGATCACTAGATACAGTTGGAATGGGAAGTGAAAGTCGGTGATAGACTACTTTATCATGGATGATGAAATGAAAAGGCAGACTGTAAACATCAAGGTGCCTCTGTCAGTGTCTCAGCAGTCTAATATCATTTTGAAGATAATACAGGGTAATTTGGGAAGTTAATATAAGTGGTAAACTTATTTTTTAAATTGCCATTACTACGATGCTTATGAAAATAAATAAGAATAATAAATATATTAAAATAGAAATTACAAAAATTAGATGAGCTTAGAGTTGATGTTATAAAGGATCAAATAAGTTAACACTAAGCCATACCATGTGTGATTTGAGTTAGGATCCCTGGAGCATCCTTGCTTATTTGGATCAATATTTTGAAGGTTTTTCTCTGGGGTAATGGTTGTGACAATGCCTATGATTGGACGAGATCTCAACACAATCACAGAATCGTGTTCATAAGCTCCTATAAGTAGGTCAGGATAACCATTCTGATCTAAGTCGAGACCACCACTTAGAGAGTAGCCAAAGGTCTTGTCGGGTTGATTAAGAAGAGGAAGATCTTGTGGCTTTATAATCTAGGAAATAAATATAAAAGAAGGTTGCTAATAATTGATTAAATACTCCGCAAAGTAAATGTTTTGTGAAATTACATGACTCAATTTCTATAACTTGTCATACAGAATTGTATTACAGTAGAACTTTGATAATCCGGATTAATGGGACTGAGGATGGTTAGGATTAGCAAATATGTATTTTATTTTATAAGACAAATAGGTTATGAAAAGTTTACTGTTCTCCTCAACTCGGTGACATGTAAAGTGTAGACGTTGCAGTGGGCTCGTGCACTTTGCTCGCTAAAACGTTCATTTTAAATAGCGTTGTTTCCTGTTTTCTACATTTCATTTTGGCCTATTTTACTTAAGGCACAGTCAGATTTCCAAACGTTCAAACTATCAATGTTCTACTGTATTATAAATTTGAGCTTGACTCACTAGGTAGGGCATTATTTTGTGTCTAAGCTCAACCACTTCATTTAGAAAGCTTGAGAAAAGTTTTGAGTTTTTTAGCATTTAGCTTAACCTTAAAATGTTGAGTTAAGCTCATGCTCACTGCTCACCTGGGCCGGTGTGGTAATGATTCCATTGCTCGATCCTAGGTATATGTACACAACTCCATTGTCTTCATATGGTGCGCCAACCACTATGTCATCACACCCATCCTTGTTCAAGTCTCCCAAGTTGGCAATAGCAAATCCAAACCTGAATAAACATTTTATATTTATGATAAACTTCCAGAGATAAAATTTAGATTTCATGAATATATAACAAGTCTAAGACTAAGCTTTTTTAAGTATTTTAAAACCTACATGAAAAATTTGTGACATTTTCTGAGAATATTTTTTTCCAGATTAAAAAGCAAGCTTAAAAGGTTTTCTTTAAGCCTGTGCAAACATATGAAATTTTGAATCCGAATCCAAATCTTAGTTAGATTCAGATTTGATATTTTGAATCTTACTTAATATCGCAAGATTCAGGTTTAAATGTTCTGGAATATTACTCTACCGCAATGGGCGCCAAGTGAGAAGTTCTGGTTCGTCGCGTTGAGCGTCGATTGAAGTTACACCGTTTAATTAGCTAGTAATTGCCCCGTGGTCGAGCACTAATTAAATCGGTACGGTTTTTTGATGTTGTGAGTTAATTGGTATTTATAGCCCCGTGATCAAGCGCCAATTAAAGAGTTATAATTATTACACACTTATTATTTTGACATGTTTTTTATTTCTGAATCTCAGTTTATTTAAGGAGAAAATAGATCATGTCGTCGAAATATATACGCGGCCTATTGTATGAGCGCGGACAGGTGTTGCTGGACGCCAAGTGCCCAAGTCGCCAAGTGAGTTCTGTGCAGTACTGCCTTTACATTGCACCATCCTTCGTATATATCCCTTGCTCATGGAAGCTTCGAGAAGGTTTTGTTTTAGAAAAACAAAATACAAGACAAAAACATCTCTGTGTCACTAGAAGCTTCGAGAGCCGGAAACTGACTCAAGTTACATTTTAAAATTTCTATTCGAACCTTCGAGAAGAGGAAGTTATTAATTAAAAACCTTATTTATATTGTCAACTTGACTTGGCTGGTATACTCTGACATCACTTACAGTAGCGTGTACCTTCTTAGAAGAAGAAGTGCTTTAAGCGCCATGTAATTGATTATAATTTAAATGAAATAAGATACGTTTATAAAATTAGGACGATATTATTGTCAATGCTTTCACATACTTTTCGGGGGCAAGTCAGTTACATTACAGGGTCCAATTCCCAATTTTGAATATAAATAAATCCTAGATTTGGGTTCTATGGATTTAGTTCAAAATTCGAATCTATAATTCATACTTACCTAACAAATTAATAATATCAGACCGGAAACCAGTTGTGTGGTAGGGTGAAATTAATTAGAGTTTCAGGCCATAAAGGCAACACATTGGTGACAGATGTTTGTGAGAGTGAATGTCTAGTATTTAAAAAAAAGTAGCTAGGCCCACCTTTTAGTAAATATTGTAACACGATAGTGTTGAACAGTGGAACTGACACATACTCTCGTTGTTTACCCTAACTGCACTCATTGTTCTCTGTCTCCCTCCTTGCCTAGCAGGTAAGCAGCGGCCTTCTCACTTTGCTGGGGGAGGACAGGCCATACATGTTGAAGGGTCTGAGTCCTTTTAGTTCTGGCCTAGTTTTCTAGAAATGGAGGATTCCAGACCTTTAGCTNGGGGGGGGGGGGTTCCACCCTCCTATACATAAACGGTCAGCAATAGCCGTGGTAACTCAGTTTTTGGTTCCCAACCAGCGAGTCTGGGAGTGGACTACCGAGTTTAGTGGTCATGTGATGTGTGTCGGTACAGTGTGTATGGTGCAGGGACCAGTGGTGGGCTGTCGTGAGTGTCTTGAACACTGAATGTAAATTGTACCATGAACGAACATTATAAGAAACTGATATTTGGTTATTTAACTAGTTATTCAAAATTTTTATCAACAAGCTGTTTACTTGATTTAATGTAATTCTATTTCCGTGTTTTCATTTGTTTATTGATTTACAAACAATTACTTATATATTACTTGAGCCAGTGAAGTGTTTAGTTATAATTAATCCAGTGTAATTTTACTTTATTTGTTTTCATATGTTTATTAATTTAAAGACAATTACTAGTATTACTTAACACAGTGAACTGTTTGGCTATAATTGATTCAGCGTAATTCTATTTATTGTGTTTTCATTTTTTATTAATTTACAGACTATTACTTTGATTACTTAGTTTGTTGAATTGTTTAGCCATGTATTTAAATCAATGAATGTTTTTGAGTGGTGTTTTTAATGATCAAAACCTTGGGTGATCCGAGTATTTTAATTCATATTTAACCTGCAACATACCCCAATATCCCCAAAAGAACCGGTGGTTCACACGGTCACGTGTGAATGGCCCACGACCCTCCTAGGTCGAGTGTACTCTATGTTAGAATATTATTCAACCTTTATATAGAAATTAAAACAGTTGTGTGATCTTTATTTGATTTTATACTTTTTGATATAAGTGCTGTGTGGGCCTATTACATTTTTTTAAAACAAACCTAAAATCTAAAATATGTAAAAAGTGTTAATAAAGACTTTTTGAAATATTTTATTATTGGATTGGATTCAGAAACTTAACATAGTAAAATATTCAACACAGATTTTATTTGAAACATTATCACAAGGAAGCCAAAAATAAACTATTCTATTCAAATCTGAACCTATTTTTAAAATAAAATATTCGATCTAATTTATTTTTGGCATGGGATTTGACTGGAATTCGATTTGATAAAATAAATTTAGCATGAGATTCAATTTAGTTTCAATTCAAACATATTTTGAGGCATGAGATTTGATTCAAACTTGACATTTTTTTGGGCGGTAGATTTTATTCAGATTTAATTAAAGTCAGCCAAGATTTGGATTAAATTTGAAATTAAAAATAATGGATTAGCACATGCTTAGTTTTTTTTACTATTGTTTACAATGATAGCCATTCTTTTTATGTTTTATTCATAAATAGTATGAAAAGTATTATTCTAAATTATAGTTTCTATTTTTTGTTAAAATTTGATTAACTTTTAAAATAAAAATCCTTTCAGACTAGAAACAAACGTTAATAAATCATGACAAAGTTCCTAAATTTTTCATTGATTTACATAATCGTGAGTGTCCTTAACGTTACAAATTATTGTTTGAACTTAACTGACCTAGATTCTGGTTTGCCTGTTAGTTTTATGGGTTCATGACAGTCCAAGCAATGTTCAGCGTTGTTCATGAAAATGTAAACAGCTCCGCCCTCCTCCCGGCTGAAGTAGAATGGAGCCCCAACAATAAGATCTGGTAGCCTGTAACAATGGTACTCCTTAAAACACATCACAACCTCCCAAATGAATTTGAATAGAGCTCCTACAATAAAATCTGGTAGCCTGTAGCAATGTTATTCTTTATAACACATCACAACCTTCCTGACAACTGAAGTAGAATGGCACTCCAACAATAAGAGTTTTAACTTCATAAATTAATATAAACTTAAAATAAATAGTTTGTAATATAGCCAATTCCTGTTCTTGTTTTTTAAACATGAATCTTGAACTAGATTTGTACTTTAATTATTTTTTTTAATCTCAAGAATCAATTATTTGTTTAAGAGAATTATTTATGAATGGAGATATGACACATGAATATATCACTTTCCCTTGGTTCCCCACAACCAACTTACTAACAGGTAGTAACAAGAGGGACAAAAGAAGATGTAAAAGCATGTAGTTCCGTGGGTCAACTCGGTGGTCTTAGGACATATTGACCAAGTCATTTGTTATGGAACAAGTTCTGTAATACATCTCGAGAGTGAAGGGGCTGAATGAGTAACTTTCTGTGAGAACTCAACTTATCTGGCATAGGTTGGTGTACAGGGTGTGTGTGTGTGTGTGCGTGTGTGTGTGTGTGCGTGTGTGTGTGTGTGTCGGGAAGTTTTCCTTTAGAGAGTTTGTCTTACAGGCTAGTGAATGACAGGAGAGCACAACTCTGGTACAAGAAGGGTTTAGGAAGCAGACCTGTGAAGGCGTAGCTTTCAAAAATAGGGGAGCAGGATCATGAAAGCGCAACCCAAAAAGGAAGGGGGAAATTGGGAGCATGCTCGTGAAGGCACAACCCAAGTAACAAGTATGTAATTGACAGTCTATGTTTATCTAAGAAAAAGAGCTTAGACACTATGATACCTTCATTTACGCTTATGAAATTTACAACTTTATTTACACAAACACAAAATTGATTTGCTAGTGTACTCTAGTAACAAACTCCTAGATTAATACAGATACATTTTAGATATTTAAACATGAAGATATTTACAAAGTAAACAAAGATACAAAAGGTCATCTTATATTTCTGTGTATCTTCTTCCCCTCCTTTATAGGCAATGTCCTGTTCTCTCCGTTGTTTGAGTCCGCAAGCTGAGCACTGTATTATTATTATTATTATTATTATTATTAGCACCGCGTCTTACTACCCGTTCGGGTTATACGCACTTACGCTAATGTGTAATGGTAGGGTGATAGTGAGATGAAATGAAGGACCTACAGTTTAACGTGGAATCCGAACCACGGTGGAGGCCTGGCATTCCTCACATTCCCAAGATGTCTTGTCAGAGGTGAAGGAAGGGTTTGGAAATCAGATAAATCTGTGCCGGGACCGAGGATTGAACCCCGGCCGCCAGCACAGAAGTCTGACACCTTACCCCTAGACCACCAGCTCACCCCTGAACACTGTAGCCAAGCTACTATTACAACCCATCTTCACTGGGTTGGAGGATAATAGAGGTCATGCGGTATATCTCCTTGGAAATGAATCAGGGGTGTGATGGGCGAGATGTAACAAGGAAAGTGAGTCTGGTAATAAGACTAGCTAAACTAAATTGTTGTCAGAATTTGGTTAATGGCCAATTTTTATTTTGAGTAGTAATTTTATTCTTATCACCCAATTTATAAATATGTGACTAAAAAGGTTGTTTCATATTAAATATGATTTTAAATACTCTACATGGTTCTTTCTCTCTATAACTACCCTGATAAAAATGATGAGTCGACGTTTCTTAGTTTCAAATAAGTAGCAATGGTCTTTAAGTACAGAGAGATTGCTTCACAAAGTATTCATAATTTGTCAAAACAAATCCTAATACTTATTTATGGACATTATAAAAATAAATCTAAATTCCACTAAACAGTCATGAAATGTAAGAGGTCTGATACTCACGTGTCTCCGTTGATATCGGCATTGGTAATCTCGTACCCAAAACTGGATGCAAACTGTTCCCCATGGAGGATGAGTTGAAGTGACATGGGGTTTGCGGGAGGCTGTTGTACAAACAGAACCACCTGGCCAGTGCCATTGGCACGAGGGGCCCCAGCAGCATATGACAGTTTGTTGCCAAAGAAATTTGCAGCAGTCACTGACATGCCTGTAACAAAACTTTTACCATGATTTTGGTAGGAATAACTATTTAGAAAATACAGACATATTTTTTTGTAGTCAACAATGATAGCATATTATTATAGTATTAATAGTATATATCAAACGTGATGGTTGTAGATCATATGACTTGACAGATAAAAACATTAGAATTATTTCAGTAGCTTTTGTAGCTGTCAGTGTGTTCTTAATATGAGGTAATGTGGTTGCAACATTAATGATTGTGGTTGTAGCATAATTAGTTGTGGTTGTAACAGAACTACAATATATAATATAAATAAAAATATATAAAAACATTATATTGTACTCATTTATTTAACTTTCTTTATGCACTAAAATCGCTTAGAGAATGGTTTAGTCAACAATTATCTCTAATTATTTCATATTAATCTGATACATCAAGTTTTTATCACAACAAACCATTGAATTTCTTAAGATTTTTTCTAGTGAATATTAATTTGTAATGTACTGTCTACAACAGCTCAGAATGTGTGACCCACTCCTTAGACTGCCAGGTCCTGGGTACAACGCACCTGGCCCTCGAGAATCGCCGCCGCCCGCCAACATATTTCCTCTTAGCCAAATGTCGGGGTCATACAAGTGTTATACAAATCAATCCTTTGTTATCTACTCCGCATGGCGACCAACTGGTCTCGTCTACGAGGCTGATTGGGGCGAGGCCGACGCTCCACTCTCTCTGGACTCAACTCGTCAACTTCCTGACCCGCCAACCCTCCAGACAGCGCGGTGTGACACTACCCCCATGCAGTTTGGAGGTGATGTCACCACAAAGCTCAATAAAAAAAACTAGTTCAGTGCCAAACTAACTGGCACAAATAGCAGTAAATGAACATAAAATAAGTATTTTAGTTGTAGTAAGTATTTTTAGTGGTGAGGATTTATAATTGGTAAAGCCAGAATTCTTTTCTGAAGCTAAGTGCTTTGCAATATTAAATAGTTCCAATTTAGACTGTGAGGCCTGATTTTTTTTTTTGTCTTGACCACTCATTGTAAGCATCTTGGTTTGTGAGCAGTGCAATAGTGATGTCTGTTGTCTCATATCGTTATCATGGTCAGATCTGAATCGATTGCATTTTGTTCTAGTATCAGTCTTGAACAATAATTTTCTAATGCTTTCCATGCAATTCTCATGTGTGTTGTGAACATTATACAAGCAATCAGTGTACCCACATTTTTTGTGGCACCCAATCAAACCTTATACTGTTCACTTCTACCAAACATTTGGTCCACTTGAACATGGATTTGAACCTTCCTTCCATTGAATCCATCTATGTCCTAGTTCAAGGTCAAACCATCTTCAGCGGCAACCTCCAATCCCAGCAGAGATAAAAGCACTTATCAACCAGCATTGTTTATGGTAGACACTTAAAACTCAGTGTGTCTAATGCCTCTCATACTTTACACAAGTGTTCTGACTATATTCGTAAGGACTAAAAGAAACACTTCGCTATCACCAAGCAAGCTAGAATTTGCTTAAACTGCCTCCGCAGGTCTCACCAAAGTGCACAATGTCCTTCAAAATTTTGTTGTCAAACTTGTGATGTTGAGCATCATTCCTCTCTACATTTTTCTGAAATATGATTCCAGCCCCCTTCAGAATTACCGATCTGGTCGGAACAAGACTTGCCAAGAAACCAGAAATAGCTCCAGCTGTTATCATGGTATTTTTCTCAGGAGTAACCTACCCACCAACCATTTTGTTGTCTATGGTGCTTGTGAAAGCACAAGATGCACTGGGAAGGTATCATGTCATTCGAGTGTTACTTGATTCCGGGAGTCAAACCAGTTTCATCACCGACCAATGTCTGTCACGGCACAAGGCCTCCCCATGCACTGTTGTCTGTCATCAAAGGGGTCTCAAACTGCAGTGTTTGTTTGACCTATTAAATTGTCATCCTCTTGCTTAACTATCAATGTCTTTGTCCTACCTAGGATTACTGACAGCTTACCTGGTATCCCTTCCATCTCCAACATGGTCATGGTCGGATCCGAACCCATCATTCTCTAGTTGCACTTTGTTCTAATATTGGTTTTGAACAGTAATTATCTAATGCTTTCCATTCTATTCTTGTGTGTGTCATGAATATAATACATGCAATTAGTATGCACAAGTCTTTTGTGACACCCATTCAAACTTTATACAGTGCACTTATACCACACACTAACAATAATTGGGCGGTGGCAAATAATTTTCTTAAAGAGGCAGCCATTACCTCTTTGTACAGTGGCAGTAATGTAAAGTGAAAACTGCGGTGTTCTTTTCTTTGTAAAAAGCCCTATTGTTATTGTTCCCATTTATTTGTCTCTATCCACCTTTACTATACCTCCTTTCAAAAATATAACACAATAATATAATTACCATTTCAAATAATTTCAATAAATCTGTTATCAAACTAGTTTGAAGTGTATGTGCAACTTTTGGAAAAAGTTAAACGTTAATAAACTTATAAGAATTACAAAATTGTGAAAGATTATTTACAGTAATGACACAGTTTGACACAGCTTGACACAGAAAATAGATCCCTCCAAAGATGTACCATTGTAGCCTATAGTCTATCAAATATTTTACAAGTAACCAGGACCACTCTTACCAAGATAACTGTACTTGTCCACAGGAGAATCTTCCTCCTGATGAGGGCTGTAGTAAAACGTCTTGTCTCTGTTGAGGAAATCATCGGACACACTGATGACATACATGGTACCCCTCCAGGTGTAGGGACCAGGAGTACCAATCACAGCTGTGTCATTCATCAACACCCCACTAGTGCCAGCTTGGCAGTAACCATACTGCTCGTGGGCCCTACCGACACAAAACTAAGTCACAATCCTTACTCATTGGTGAATGAAATAATGATTTTCATACAAATGGACATTTGGAGCATCTTTTTTAGAAAATATAGACAAAATGTTAGCAGTCAACATTGATTTTTAAAATTATATTATCAATGTTAATTTACAGGTGCTAATAACAATTAACAAAGTGGCATTAGATTACATGACCTGACATATGAATATGTGAAAGTAGATCTAATAACTATGTCTGTCAGATACATCAATATGTAAGAAAATGGGAGTTATTTGGCTGGTGTTTATTAACAGTTTAGTTAATGAACCTTCATAAGTTAATATCATTTTTGAGAGGATCTTTCAAAATAAATAATAAACTAACAATCTCTAAGGATTTTTAAGACTTATTCTTATCACAAATTATGATTTTATTTATTTTATTTGGCATTTTATTGTTCAAAATTTACTCTTTTTTTGGTTCCACATTCTTGATTTACACATTAAAAATAAATAACTTTAGCAAATATTAATATTTTGTAATTCCAGCAGTATAATAACAGTGTGTCCTCACTTGTTGGTAGGCCTGCCCTTGCATGGTTCCCAACTCTCATCATAGTCTAGGTACTGTGTAAGCGTGTAGCATAGACCTTGCCCCCACTGGAAGTCAGCTCCCCTCCTCACATAGCGATGAGCACACACCTGGTAATATGACACATATTCATTGCACCAACTCAAATATATCGGGCAAAGTTAAAAGATGAGCGTGGAAATAAAATTTAAAATATTGGATATAGTTTCCAGTGTGTGAGAACAAGTGTTTGAAAACTTTAACACCTTAAATCCATCCTGGACTTAATAACCACAAAGACAGATAACTGTAAGTCGCCTTAATATAACAAAGGGGAGTTAGAGAGGAGAGAAATAGGATGTAAGCAACAAAAAGCTAAACCAGTAATTGTAGAAACAAGTTATGTGTAATTATCAAGAAAGATTAATATATAGTTTTTTTATCTACATGCAGTGAAACCTCCCTTTAACAAACACCTCTCAATTTCAGAATCATCTTTATAAAGGACAGTAAGGGTATGCAGGATCCAATTTATCAATATGAAACAAACTTGAATCAAATACATATATGAAATATTCTCAAAGCTAAATCTAGGTTTTTTTTTGTTAGTTGTGTTAGGCTTGAAATAATATTATTTTGTGGTTACTTATATAACTTTATGCATTAAAATTACTTGGAAAAAGTTTTATTGCACACATCATTGTCATCATCATTATCATTTAATTGTTCCAGCGGAGCAGGGCACAATGTTAGTGAGCCTTCTCCATTCCACACAGCTCATGAATGTTTGGTTTTCAACTACTTCTCTCAAGTTCTTGTATCTCACTGCCCCATCACTGATGATTTGGTCAATCCCCCTCTTCTTGGATCTATTAGTCTATGGTCTATGGTCTATTAGACACCTCTTCCACCCACCCACCCTGTTTCCATTCGTTTTATGTGACCAAACCTTTTTAAACTCAATTTCAATGAGTTTTTCTAACATAGCCTCCTTTATGTTTAATCTTGCTCTGACAACTTTGTTCTGGGTTGTCTCTTCTTGTTTTCTGGACCATTGATTGTAAGAACATCATTTCCGCTGCCTGCACATGCCACTCCTCCCTGGGCGGCAGCACACAGGTATTGTGACTGTATGTGACTTTAGAAGATTGCGTGTTTGGAATTCAGGGGAGTTTCCTTGTCCCAGAGCAGCTCTTCCCCTTGGTGATAGAAATGGGATCCTTTCAGTGTACAATTTGTGACTTCTGGACGGGTTCCAATATCGAGACTGCCGAGGTACGTACTGGAACTGCTCCACTTCTTCTAGATGTGCACTCTCCAGGGTAATAAAGATTGATGTTTTCTGCCTGTTGAATGACATGACCACCATCTTGCTCTTACTAATTAAAAGGCCAAAGTTCTTGAATTCCACATTTCGTAAATCTAGTTTTTCTTGTACTTCATCTTCCAAGTTCCCCCAAATGACTATGTCATCTGCAAACGCAAACGCCGACAAGACCTTGTCCTGACTTCTCCTATTGACTTAATTCATTAATTCATCAATTACAATTACAAGGGTGATAGTGCACTACCTTGTTAGACATTTAATACACAAGTTCTACAGTACATAGATATGTTAAATGCATGAGCAGTCCCACCGCCTATTACTAAGAAACAGTTGCACTGCTAGATTATGTTGTCAGAGAAAGATGCAGAAGGAATTTAAAAAAAAAAAATCTTAGAAAAATAAAATTCAAAACTAAACCAAATACAAAACCAAACAACGCAAGAGACTAAAAATAACCTAAAAAACAAAATGTGCCTTAATCACGGAAAAGAGAGCATGGAATAGCTACATATTAAACAGTAAGAATACTGAAGAAGCTATGCAAAGCATGTTTGGGAACCACATCATATTCAAGAACGGTAATATTCCTTGGCCACGGTAATATTCCTTGGCCTGCGAAGTCTCCTAATTTGTCCGTGTGCAAGTTCTTTCTGTGCAAACACCTATAAATAAAAGTGTTTCCTCACTGTCATTGTATTATTGAGAAAGAGAAAATAATACTTTTTGAGAGGAAATCTACAACATCTTTCTTAAAATATTAAAAGTTCCTATGAGAAACTTACAGTGAGAATGCATGAATGCCTGTGCTAATGAGGTGACCACCTGCAGGAAAGCATCTTCAAAAAGTTACTATATACGATGTAAGGCATAAATGGCAGGATTTTTGCCTTAGTAACACGGTGTCTTCTTGGGAAATATGATTTCCTTCATTACTTAAATTACACAATAATGTTTCTTTAATCTCACACTATAGAGGCTAGATGAGACCAAAACCTTTATGTTATTGCAAAAAGTATCACTGTGTATACAAAAATAAACAAAATAAACATATGATGATATAAGACAAAATTTGATTAAGTCTTCTTAATGGTCCTCACTTCTTTCTTTTACATGAATGGTTTTCTCTGTATTTTGCAACTTGCTTACTCCTTACAGAAGAGGCCAAGATAAATTTACACAAAAGTAACAATGGGTCTAAGAGATCAAGTTTTCTCAGTGAGATTCGAGTTTAAATTAATTTCTCAGTAAGCTCTTGAGAGTTGAATCGAGCTTTAATTAAATAAACATATATTTTTAAAGCTTTAATAAGTCAAATAAATACTAGAAATTAAAAAAAAAAAGTTTTAAAATTAAAATTTAATAAGATAAAACATTAGTTGTGAAATTAAAAGCAGACTCCTAATAATTATACCGTGAAAAAATATATGCCAATGTAATTTTTACAAACAATTTCTAACAAAGTAGAGAGAGGAGTAGTAAATGAGCCATCAGAAACACAATACAGTACAGAAATGGCCTTATATGAACAACATCCAGACAATATAAAGAAGAGTAATCAATGAGTCGTCATCACACACAATAGAAATACAATATGCTCAAACTTGGCGAGAATATAAAGTTGTTTAGTTTCAACCATAGCTCCTAGCTCAGAGCTTGACCATTTTGTCATAGAAACTGCAAGATAGTAAAATATGTACTGGCAATTATCTTCATTTTGAAAATTGAAGATAAGAATTAAAATAAAAAGCATGTAAATTTATTGACTTTTATTTTAGTTTAGTTTTTAAAAAAAAGGCCAAATTACTGAATTGAAATAAAGTTAATTTTAGTAGATGCAGGATTCTGTGATAAATGGACAAGATAGGGCACTTCTATCTAAAAACTTGATAAATTTAATATATATAAACAATCCAGGAACAAGAAACCTAGTGCTACTCAACCGAACCACGCCCTTGGTATGCAATAGTGTGGAGCTATTTGTATGGACAGAAAACTAAGATAATTCATGCCTCATAAACAAGGGCCATGATAAGATTGTATTGCTATAGAAATAAACCATACTTATATCTTAGCTATGCCATGCAAATTGAATAGAGTAGGTAAGCGTTAGGTATGGAGAGGAGATAGGTATGGTGTACTTCGCTGTTTATGTACCAAGCTAACAGATTGGGAATGACCCTGAAATGGTGTATATAAAATAACATCAATGATAATTATTTTACAAAATGCCGGAGGAGACATGAGAAGATCAGGTGGATAAACAGACAGGTGGGTGACAAATGAAGAAGTCCTATGAAGAGTGGGTGAGAAGAGAACCATTTTGGATGTGATTCTTCGGCGCAAAGCAAACTATATTGGACACATCCTTAGGAGGAACTTTCTTCTGCAAGACATCATATAAGGAAAGGTTGAGGGAAAGAGGAGCTTAGGAAGAAGGAGGATTCAAATATTGGATGACTTGAAGGAAAGAAGAAATTTTTGGAAGCTCAAGGAGGAAATGGGGGAAGCATTGGTGATCTAAGTATACTGACAAAAAGAATGGACCTGTCATAAGACGGAACATCTCAATAACAATGATAATAATAATAATAATAATAATTTAACAAAAAGTGTCTGCGCCCCAATTCCACTGGTGCCTATTTAAACATTCTAATGCCCCATATTTTCAGATCTAGCCCCTATTTCTGACACTTTATAGAACATTATGAACTCCCTGTTCCCTTATACCCCGCCCCATTTAGTAGCCATGCAAAGAGACTATTACAAAAGCTAAGCTCAGTAGATAAAACCATAACGAAATTTCTCCAGTTGCTTCCGAGTGCTATTAATATTACAACTACACAATTATTCCAGTATGAATGTTAAGTATTTTGCCAGTAAATGTTATTGTTGCTTATATAACTATTTTAAATTTATTTAAAAATTCAAATTTGTCTGACTATCCATTTTTTTCACAAAAAAATACTGTTCTAAAAAAAATTGTTGTACTTATTTAGTATTTATGCATGGATCTAATACAGAAATTTGCTTTGTATCACATAAACTAGGGAAAAACTAATTTTCATTCAAACTCAACTCTGACATAATTAAGTGAAAAATGCTTACCCCCACAATCCTAGAAATAATACTGTAATAATCAGTGATGACAGCTTACCAACACCTTTCCACCAGGACCCTGACTGCGCACTGTGACCCCGAGCCACTGTCCATCCTTGATCTCATCAATGAGGGGAGGCATGAGCTCTGACGAGTCTATAGCTGTAAACATAACCTCACTACATGTTAAATAGGAACACATCACTATCAAGATCAATTATTGTGTGTTATATCCCAAGTTAACTAAGAACACATCATTATCAAGACCAGTTGTGTGCTATAGCTCATGTTAACTAAAAATACATCACTATCAGGACCAGTTGTGTGTTATGTCATGTGTTAACTAAGAACACATCACTATCAGGACCAGTTGTGTGTTATGTCATGTGTTAACTAAGAACACATCACTATCAAGACCAGTTGTGTGTTATGTCATGTGTTAACTAAGAACACATCACTATCAGGACCAGTTGTGTGTTATGTCATGTGTTAACTAAGAACACATCACTATCAGGACCAGTTGTGTGTTATGTCATGTGTTAACTAAGAACACATCACTATCAAGACCAGTTGTGTGTTATGTCATGTGTTAACTAAGAACACATCACTATCAGGACCAGTTGTGTGTTATGTCATGTGTTAACTAAGAACACAAAACTATCAAGACTATTATATTGTTATGTCCCCTGTTAACTTAGAACACATTAACACGGACTTTTGAGAGAGTGAGTCCTTATACCATGAAACCAATGATGTGAGTATCTGGGAACATTCATGTTCCTTTTACTTCTCAGCTGAAGACAAGAGCTGTTATTTACTTAGTGTTGGTGATGTTAGTGTTCAAAATGTTAGGATGGTTTGAAAGTTGGGGATATTCATGTCATCTAGTCTAAAGACATAATTTTTCTTTACTGGAAACATTTGGTAAATGTTCTGTTTGTGTAGAGTTTGAAGTTAAAATTATTACAATATGTAATTTAATATAGACTTTTCCAGTAATAAGTATTATTAAGTCAAGCAATAATTCGGTAATTAAAAATGCAACTAGTCATAAGGTTAGGGTAAGTTGAACACACAAATTTGTCAGCCTTCCAGAAGATTTAAAATGCTGGAGGCTATTATTTTAGGAGCATCTACTCATTAAAAAAAAAATCACCTTTTTTTTGTTTATTTACTTTTATTAATATAATGAAATTTTTACTTGTACTAACGGATTGAAAGTTGTGCATGAAAAAATGGGGGATAGATGTGTCCAGTCTAGTATTAAGTTATGATATTAACTTTAAAAACAAGTGTCAGAAAATCAGTAAGAAAAAATTGCCTTTAATAAAAAATTGTACATTGTGGTTACTGTAAGTAAAAGAGACAAATTTGGACAGTTGGGGAAACTATCACATTCGCCCCCCTCTTTAGGCTACCCTGCCTGAGAACAGATCACTCACTTGGCCTTCAACAATATAACTAGAGCTTTGACTCCAACAAAAGTTGAACCAAAGCCATTGTTGTAGCTCATCCAAAGCACCATGCCTCAAGGATCATGACAACAGTTCCAAATATGAACCATTGCTTTCTTACAAATTGGCATTTGAAGAACCTTTTAGCAAATACAAACATACTTTTTAGGGCCAGCCTTGATATTAATTTTACTACCTATGGTATTAATGTTTTTACAAGTATTTATAATATTTGTGAAAAGTGACTTGACTTTACACATGAATAGGTGAAATCTATTAACTTTTTTAGCTGTCTGATATGTATATTCGTAAGAAAATTGGGGTATACTGTTGTTCCCAACCACTCAAACATAAGAGCACACCCTGCACATAGCTGAGATACACACAAATGGCCTTGAAGTATCTTTCTAGATAAGGAACATTGTTTGCTTGCTGCAAACACTCTGGGAAACACTTTATATTTATTTAAATACAGCCATGGAAGCACTTATTTAAAGCTAATCTCCAAAGCTATTCACACGAAAGATATACAAGTATTAGTATAGAAAGTTCATTGGTGAGTGAAATTATTAAGAAACACACTACAAACACAATATAAAACACACAAACACAATGAAAATAAACCAACAAATCAAGTTTTCTAAATATTTCCCAATTCTTGAGGAAGAGATAACATTTTAAGTAAGTTGCACTATGAAACTATTTTAAGAAGCGGGTCAACACTTGTCCTCCCAACAACATTTGTCCTTCAGTAAAAACAAGGTACTACAAACTACTAGATCATGACAAAACGATAATATTAACTTAAACATAGAAATATATAAGATTTGCAGGCTGGCGCTATTTTGCTATTTATCACTTAAATAATAATTATAGCCATAATCAAAATGTCTCTTCCCCCCATAAAGACATATTATTTATACTTCAATTTTCTTAGATTAGATCTTTTATTTAGTGGTGCGTCAATTGTTTGTATGGATTTAAAAGGTATAATTGCTTTGAGATTTATTAGAATGTGAGATTAATATTTAAAAAATGAAGATAATACTTCATTTAATAAATATTTATTTTTATTTTAACTTTTTCTTTATAATTAAAAGCTTTTTAATTGAAATTTGGATACATCTAGAAAATCTTTCTCACCTCAACCCACCTTCCCTGGCAGATCCATTCATTGCCACTTTACAGAGTCCTACTCTTATTTACCAAGCTCTCGAGGATTGTTTCAATTTGAAAACAGAGAGGTTGTACTCAAGATTTTATCTAGACCGCATTTTCAGAGTAAACCTACTCATATTTCCAGGAGATTAAGGTTACATGCATTAGGAGTAAGAAGTGGTGTTCAGAGTATCCTTGATAGGACACAAAACACTATATATGTAGATATAGTATGTACTTTGTAAATGTTCCCAAGTTCAAGTTAATATAATATGACAAAAAGTTTAATGTTTTGTATCTTAATTCTGTATTAACTGTATGCAGATGAAGGACAAAGAACCTAGCCTAAGTGGATTAAGGCCCTGTTACTAATTAATAAATCAACTAGCATTACCAAAGTTGCTACTATTTTCATACTGACAAATCCCCATGTTTTTCAGAAGGAGTTTCCATTTTTCCAGGCAGCTTATATTTAAGAAAAGAATAATATAATTTACTTTTTCATTGAGCGACTAGTGTGAAGTCATGTAACTTATGTTTAAAACAGGACGATTTGAGATTGATGGTGAAATACATCTTATGTCTCTTCACAACCCTTGTTTAAGGGGTATTAAGACATGTGTGAATCAGCAGTCTAAGTTCTTTAGTTCGCTTTTTTTTTATCTATTCAAAGATCTACTGTTTTAATCTTTTAGTTGAAAGTACAAATTAGCCTGATAAATATTCCAGTATTTTTACAATATTTTGCATAATTCCCTGTGTCTTTTCCTGACCAAAAATTCTCAATTTTTTTCTAGTTTTACAGGTGCATGGTAACTGATTACTCAAATCTAAAATGGTCTCTTGTTGTTACCCTAGAGTGGCACTTCATGGCTTCTCCCCTTGGTGGCCTGCTCTTCTGGATTATCCCCCCC
>CABFVZ010002874.1:24760-52620 GCA_902151445.1 Timema monikensis | reverse complement strand
CCTTCCTTTCAGGGTAGCGCAATGCCACTTTCCTGGGTAGTCTTGACCTTTCTGGGTCATATTTTCTTGGCATTCAACCTCAACTATCCAAAAGATGCCAAACTCTTAATCTAGAGGGAAAATAGTGGGTGAAAAGATTAAATCTAACGTCTTCATGTCCAAAGGCTACATACTACACTTCTGCCAAGAACTCGCTATTTCCCCCTCCTTCCATCATGTTCAAGAAAGGAATGAGTTCACTCTGTATCACATCTAATACGCTTCCTCCCACCAATCACTTTGTTTCTTCAACACTAGCCTTAGAACTACTATCTATCCCTCCCATTAAACGACTGTGTGAACTCTCCTTATTCAATGGGAAACTATATTTAAACTCGCTTTGGATTTTGCAACTATATTTCAGGAGGATGCCCAAATTCATAATGATCTTCTAAAATAAAGCAAGGCTTATACAACATTTTTTCCTTAAATCTACCCATTTTTAGTGACATGTGGTACCAATTTGACAGTGGTATGTTGATTAAACATAAAGCAATGATGAATTTTTTCCTCAAATACTGAACTCATTACACGGAGCCTTGGAAACAACATTTACACGCAATTTTTCAAAACTTTATCATTTACTATCTCAGAAAGTAAGTGGCCTAGGCAGGAAAAAATTTACACGGATTTTTAACTTGGTGCTAGTAACAAGTATACAAAATTTCATGGAAATCTGAAGTGGTGTGTGTCATGGCCCGGGTGATTTGGCATAGAATGCCTCCTAAAAAGGGAGGTGTCAGGTTCCCCTATACTATATTGTTGGAGATTAAGGTTAGAATCCTGGGTGGGTGTAATTTGAGGGTTTTTTTTTCTATCTTAATGATGTTACCTAATTGGAGATTTGGAAGATATTTTGTGAAGTGGGTTGCATCTTAACTTGACTCACCTAAGCACTCTAAGCATCATCAAACTCATATGCCAAAATTGACAAGTTTACACACTCACTTTTCTATTTGCTCTTTGAAAATATTGATTTGAAATTAAAAATTACTTTATTCTTGAGTTGTTGTTTTTCTAAGCAGCATGTCTTGTTACTATTTCAGGTTATACACTTATTCTGGTTTCCTAATATAGATAAGATATGTGCTATCATGGACTTTTTAAATTTATATCCTGTCAAGAAGATTCCTTCAGGCCATTTTCATAAAAGACTAAATAGCCTAAGTTGTAGATGATTTATAAGAAAATATATTTACATAAAAATAATGATTTATAATATTGAAAACAATTTTTAGAACCATTTAAGAATGTATGATTCTTGTTTCAACTTTATATCTTTAAAACTCACCAAATAGAACGCAAATTCACTAACATGGGAAATCCTATCTTGAGCTGTTGTGACTTCACAGATAGGCACCATCATTAATGAATTTACATCCTCTGTACACTAAGAGGCTAGTAAGTGTTCTTAAACACCCACTTTTTACATACTTAAATCATTAGAAAAAGTGACTAGTGGTCTGAGTAACCTGCACCAGTGGCCAAGTAGTCTCAGGTGTTAGAATTGCATTATACTTGGTGGCTGTTGGTGGGAAGATTAAGTTTGAATGGCAGTTGGTGAAGTGAGAGTGATCTTTCAAGTTACAAAGCTACACCCAATTAAATTAGTAAAAACAGCCAGTTTATTTGACACACGAATATAAACAAATACATTTCAAAATAAACACAGACCTGATGATAGGGAAATCTGATATAGAACCAAAGCCAAGTGTAACGAAGGTGTTTTTTTAAGATATTTATCTATTCCCTAGCACAACTAGTAATATATATACCCTAAATTCTGTCTAATTCATCCCTACTCTACATACGTAGTTTAAATTCATATAGTCCAGACAAGTAGTCTAGGGCATGATGGAAAAATAATAGCAAGTAATGCTCACTTTTGTTTACTATACATTTCATCTCAAACTTTAATATTTCTTGATAGTTAGTCCTTGAGTTTAGTTATGATTATTGTGGAACCATCGCCCTGATTTAGTCTAGTGGTTGAAAGATATGTAATCATTTTACTATATTAACCTTCTACAAGTGTTTAAGTTCATAGTGGGGAATGCCAGGCCTCCTCCGTGGTTCGGATCCCACGTTAAACTGTAGGTCCTTCATTTCATCTCACAATCACCCTACCATTACATATTAGCGTAAGTGCGTATAACCCGAATGGGTAGTAAGACGCGGTGCTAATAATAATAATAATAATAATAATAATAATAATAATAAAAGAATCACACAACAAAGTTATATTTATGAATGTGGTAAAGCAAAATATAATTCCTTAATGATATTTTCAGTGGTTTATGAGAGTCTTTACTGATTAATTAGAATACACCATAATAACAGACTCATAATTTTAATAAATGGTGAGAAAATAAGGCCCATCCATGTCTGTATACCTAGTTTAGTTGAAAATTAATAATTTAGTGTTTTTTTTATGATTCGTTGGATCAGTATGAGTCACAGAAATGACATTAAAAAATATAAATTATATACTAAAGGTTTAATGCGTGTGGAGTTTACCAAGTTTAATAAAAATCCATTAAAATAGATTAGATATTTTTTGTCAAGATTTCAGAAACCCCCATTCTGATTAATATGAACCTTAGATATATTTTTTAACTATGCTCTATTCATAATACATAGTTGCCACATTTAAAAAGAAATACAAAATCCATTGTATCCCCGGTTTCCCAAAAGAAATTCCAATTTTCTTAGAAAACTTAGATTGAAGAAAAACGGAATGAAATTTCATTTTTCATCAAATTGATTAGTATGAAGTTATGCCATTGGTGTTTAGAACCAGATTATTCGACATTGCTAGGTAAATATATGCAGTCATTATATCACTCAAGTGTATCCGATTTGAGAGAAGGGATAAGAGACATTTGTGTTTAAATCAACATCTTCTAAAAATAAATTTTTTAAAGATTGAACTTAAGTGTCCCAAATTCATAAATATTCCAGTTCACTCAAGATATTTTATGGCATGCAGTCTTATTAATGTGTCCCTTTATTAACTATGTTGGAATAGAATATATACTGAAAGCTTTATGAGTCTTTACCTTTATAATAGCTTCCTTGACTTCACTAATACTTGGCTCTGGGACTAGTGGCTAAGCAGTATGGATTTTGATAACCTCGACCAATTCAGACCCTTTATCAACATTTAAAATATAAATGAAGTGGTTGTCCATCAACTCAAAATCTCACTCGCTCGTATCTGCCATCATATTATCATTCTCATCTTTCACTGAAGTAACCTTTACTGATAACATTTTCGATATCCGTCCATACCTAAATTAAGTTCCACAATAGTCTTATTTTTGCTATTTAGTTCTATCTCGCTAAAGTTCCCCTTTAAATACCCTCTCTTATTATTTCTAAATATGGCACCGGCCTTCCTTTTTGCATTGCTAAAGGTGTTTAAACTCAATTCACTAGGATCTTCTAACCAATGTAATTTTTCTTCCCTTCTTTCCTCTATTAATTTTGAACATTCGTTGACAAACCATGGCGTTTCCTACTTTATTTGCAGACACATAGACTACTCTATGCTAAATCTATAATATTATTAATGACCATTTCCCACTCTTTTTCTGATTGTACATTTTCCTTCATGTCCTGTGAACACTATAAGGCAGCAAACCTATTTAAAATTTCAATTTTGTATTTATTTCCACACTCGTCATCTCTCAGTTTATCTACATCTTACCGTTCTAGCTTGAGTGCTTGATTATTACTTTTTGTTAGTGAGAGAGGTTTTCCAAATTTTGTTACAACCTAATACCGGTGTGAATCACAATCTGCACCCCTGTATGATCTGACATCCAGTAGCTTGTATGACCTCTTATCTATCAGCAAGTGATCTATTTGATTATGCACACTCTCATCTGGGGAGGTCCAAGTATCTTTATCAATATCCTTATGCATTAACATATAATCTTAACTATAAGGTTCTTTGATGTGGCAAAATTTAACAATCTTATTCCATTATCATTACTGATATAATAAAAACTTAATAGACCATTTTTTTTAGCAATGTATCTTACTATATTACAAGTAATAACTAGCTAATTGTATGACCTGAATAGAAACACATAAAAACTAAACTAAATTAGGTCCTATAGAAAAATGCAAATGTTTATTAATAATAATAAAATCACATATTTTAATCGGGACCCTTAGAATCAATATTTTATTGTTTGGTTATACTTATATTTATTTATTTTAATTTACCTCCCCATAATTAAGTTTTCATTAACACTCACCTTTACCCTCGTCATAAAGTACTTATAATAATTGTTCTCAATCATACATAGAACAAAAAACACTGGTCAACAACAATTTTACATCAGCGATAAGAACAACCAATTCTTCTTAATAATTTGAGGTCCCCCAGTCCGAAAATGACCAAAAAATATACTGGGTTGGTTAAGGTTTTTGAATTGCAAGTGGTAATTCCCTTTGATTAAATTTGGTCTTCCCCTTTAACGCTTATGAAATACTAGATAGCTGTTGCCCGCGGCTTTGCTCGCGTGGAAGTTGATTATATACAAATACGAAGATATACATATGTATTTACAGATTAATTTAAAATATTACGTTACGTTGATGACCATAACTTGACCTCAGATCAAAAATAATGCAAGTCCGATACAAACTTTCACCCCCTTTTTCATCCCTTATTAAATAAAATTTCCAAAATTCCTGAAACATGTATTTATTTGTTTTACGTCAATAACCGAAATACAAAATTTTGTTTATGTAACTTTCAAAATGACGGACTTTCATACATATTATCATCCCCTATTTTGACCCCTTTGGGGTGGAATTTTCTAAAATCCTTTCTTAGTGGGTGCCTACATAACAAAATGAATATACAGTCCGAATTTCATGCTTGTAGCCTTGATAGTTTGCGCTCGGCGATGATGAATCAGTCAGTCAGTCAGTCAGTCAGTCAGTCAGTCAGGACATGTTATTTTATAAGTATAGATGTAGGATATTCTGGCAATGCTGGAAGAGGCTAGTTTACCAAAAGTGAGTTTGTTGTGTTTGTGCTCTCAGGCTAGAACCAAAATAGGCAAGCTGAAGTCATTTAGAAATGCTAGGGTTGACTTCTGAGAATATAAAAGGTGCGCATTTTCCACGAGTGTACAGATTATTGACAGCCACGGAGAAACCAGACATGACTCAGTCGTGTACTTTTAGTTGTGTGACGTCAATTTGTTTTAGTGCTGTGATTTGATCAATTTATTCCTGACATATTAGTAAGTCTCTTAAGTGTTAATTTTCCATCCACAATTTGACCAGTACCTAAGTTAATAAATTTACCTGTACCAATACCTCTGAAGAATTACACTAGTAATTCGGAGACATCAAAATGACAAACCTCAACCAGGTCCATCAGAAGAAATTGATTATTAATTTCACAGCAGTCCCTCAAAAATCCTCACTTAATTTCATAACCCCAACTTGATTTGGTGAGAGATTTGGAACTAAGTAACTCTAAGGCAGACTACTTGCGTCTAGATTACACTAGTAGTATTTGTTAGCAGAAGACACTAAGGTTTCTGCATTCAGAAGTCGACACAAAGAGTTTGTACCTTCCTTTTCTCAGGACAAGGATGCCATATTTTAAAGCAACATTGAGAGCCTTTTGAGTGTTCTTAAGGTACAGCACAATCAAAATTATTGTAGATCCTTTATTAGCTCATACAAAACAAGTTTAAAAGATGTCCATTATGATATCCTAATTCTGTCTGTTCCCATTACTTATGTTACACATATGGAGTCATATGAAAATATTAAGACCCTACTAGAAGGTATTGGTTATTCACAGCACCAGCAAAATATGTGCGGAGATTTAAAGGTTGTAGCTTTCATACTTGAACTACAACTGGAGTATGCCAAATTTGGTTGTTTTTTGTTTAAGTGGGACGGACACACAAAAATTGAACATTATAAAGTGAAGAAGGTATGGCCTATTTGACAGTTATTAGAATTTAGAAAGAAAAATGAACTACTAGTAGATCAGAGTAAAGTGATTTTACCCCCATTACACATAAAGCTCAGTTTAATGAACATTTTTGTAAAGACTATGAACTGGGAAGTTGACAATCTAAGTACAGTCACATAGTGACAATTTAAGTGCAGTTGCATAAAGTTTTCTGGGCATAAGTGATGTCAAAATAAAAGAACGAATTTTCATTGTGCCACAAACAAATGAACTTATGAGTGATAGAAAGTTTGACAATATGTTGAAAGACTGTGAAAAAGTGGCATGAAATACTTTCAAGGATGTAGAGACAAAGTTCACTGGTTACCGCAGATGTGACAACTACAAGAGACTGGTGGAGGAATATGAAAAAATGGGCTGCAATATGTCCCTGAAGCCACACTTTCTGCGGTTCCACCTGTATATTTTCCCACACAGTTGTGGTGAAGTCAGTGATGTACATGAGGAACCGTTCTACCTGGATTTCTGCTATGGAAAGAAGATACCAAAGAAAGTGTAAACACCAAAAACCTTGCTGATTTTTGTTGGACCATCATTCGAGATGCGCCTGACATCAATTACAAGAGGAAAACCAAGAAATGAGAAAATTTGATATTTTATTTAGTAATTGGCATGTATCACATTATGTATACAATTTTATTCTAGAGATATCATTAATACGATTTTCTGGAAACTAACCAACCTGAGACTTTCTTGTCTATTTTTATGTTCAGTGCCTTGTAACTTTCCGATTAATACATTTATTTCATGAGGTGCAAGAAAAAATGAAAATTTGTTGACCAGTGTAATTAATAGCATTAGGTCACTCTCAAACGCAGGCCTTTCTCTGAGTTAGCCATTAGTATTTGCAATGTTGTCTGAAGTTTTACCTACTGTCAAAGTGCAAGCTGTCTTGCTAGTTACTAGTGTTTGGGGTACATAAAACTGCCAAGCTATCGAACAGACCACTCCTTGGATTGGAAGCATTATCATGTTCATCACATTACCTAGTTTCCAAACACACCAGAGCAAGCATATCATGTGCATCATATTACCTAGTTTCCAAACACAATAGAGCAAACATAACATGTGCATCACATTACCTAGTTTCCAGACACACCAGTGCAAGCATATAATGTAGTTTCCAAACACAATAGAGCAAACATATCATATTCATTACATTACCTATTTTCCAAACACACCAGTGCAAGCATATCATGTTCATCATATTAGCTAGTTTCCAGACACACCAGTGCAAGCATATCATGTTCATCACATTACCAAGTTTCCAAACACAATAGAGCAAACATAACATGTGCATCACATTACCTAGTTTCCAGACACACCAGTACAAGCATATCATGTTCATCACATTACCTAGTTTCCAGACACACCAGTGCAAGCATATCATGTTCATCACATTATTTAGTTTCCAAACACAATAGAGCAAACATATCATATTCATTACATTACCTATTTTCCAAACACACCAGTGCAAGCATATAATGTTCATCATATTAGCTAGTTTCCAAACACACCAGTGCAAGCATATCATGTTCATCACATTACCTAGTTTCCAAACACAATAGAGCAAACATATCATATTCATTACATTACCTAGTTTCCAAACACACTAGAGCAAGCATATCATATTCATTACATTACCTATTTTACAAACAGATCCCCTCTTGGAGTGCAATCATATCATATACATAACATTACCTGGTTCCCAAATAGACCACTCCTTTGAGTAAAATTATATATTATTATTAATGAACATTATTGTTGAACTAAATTTTTTCTGCACATTTGTTTACCAGTAACAATGACAATAGATTTCCTAAGTGGTTTATGTTTAACTTAAAAGTGAGTATGCAGACTAAAATGTAGAACACTTTATCTGGTTTATTGGTGACTGAGAGGACACAGTTTAAGTCCTGGCCAGGTGTACTGCGATTGGGCTCCCTGGATAGTTTTCCACTCTGTCGTTATAACCAATTCAGTTACAATTTATTTAAACTCAAGGTTATATCCTTTTAGTAGAGTTCTGATAAAACAGAACAGATGGTTGATAACACATGGAACAAACAAATTTAAAATTAGGACAGGGTTATAGTTTCTTAAATGTTAGAGATAACAAGAAATGTGCAGTCACACCCACAGACCTGATTTATTTTGATTCCTCTCTTTAATTTTCTCTTTAACTAGTATTTCATTATAATGATTTCTCTCTAACATCTATCATGATCCAATCAATTCTAAAACATCCCTCATGACCCAGTTATGTCTACCTCTGACATCCCTAATGATCAATCTATGTCTAACTGCTCATACAGGTCTTACTGGGACAATTCTCCAAGATTTATTAGAAACATTATCAACATATTTCCATAGTATGCAGATTTGTATGTGTCAAGTTTGTCCAGTGCATTTTTATCTACCTACATTAAAGTGATAGTCTTTAAGTGTGTTATGTCTTTCTTTGAAACAAATAAAGCTTTTGATATGTTGACAGCACTGTAAAAGATCATAATGGCAGCTTGGTTGACTGGATTTGGGTGTGACATTCCGTGTTCAGAGTTGTTGGAAGTAACATATAATGAGTGGATAATAAAGAGTGTAAATTCTGATTTCAAATCTGATATTTTTACCATAACAGCTTTAAGTATCTTGCAGGTACGGGACTTCAAAACCTTCAATCCAAATCCCTCAAATCCTTTGAATTCCTTGAGTCCTTAAGGATATTTGAGATTCAAGGATTTGAGAAAATTTTGAATTTGAGAATCAAATACTTGAAAAAATAATTTTTTAATACTTCAAGTGAAATTTGTTTTAAAGCTCTAATACTGCTTGTTGGTGGTTCAGAACCAATTATAATTACAAGATGAACTTAACAACCAGGCCCTGTACCAGTAATTTAACAATTAGATGACTGTGTGAATAGTTTAATGAATGGATTATAAGAAAGAATGCTAATATTTAGTTTATATTCTTATTTTCTACTATTCCATCCTATTTCTATTCCACCTTCCAAGATTCCAAGATTATGATTTGGCTTCAATATTAGAAGGCCAACTGAAGATTCGAATTTGCGATTCAGATTTTTAAAATAGTGGGTTCGGCCCATCTCTAGTATCTTTATCACTTTTCTACGTTATTACATGACAGATACTGTCTTGCGTCACTCAAGCTTCTTAGTTCCAGCATGCAAAGATTTTATATTAAGGCATGAAAAATGACAACCTAGATACACTGTAATCAATCCTGAGGCCTTTGGCTTTATGTGCCAACGTTACAGAACAGGAATAGCCAGACTTTTTGATCTAGGGAACTACTCAAGAAAAGGAAAATCCTTTGTGATCTACTATGAAACCATAGCGTTGTGTTGTATGTTGAATTGGTAATAAAAAAACCCATTTTGTATTGTTTCAATTGTAAAATTATATTGCGTATAAGAACTTACAGTCCTATCACAAAGTGGGGCCAAGATTTTTTTTATCAAAACACACAATATATATAATTTCCCTGAAAAAAATTATTTTCTCATTAAACACTTGAGTTTGAAGTAGATGCATGACACCGCATAATCTTAGGATAGTTTGATGAATGAGAGTTTATAATTACTCTTGTCATAAGTGAAGGCAGGATTGTAAGTGATCATCAGTCACACAGCTTCAATATTTGGAATTTTATAATCTTAATTTGAGAAAAATCTGTAAACCCTTTTTTCATTTTATTTCTAATGGATCAACCAAACTAGCGGCCGCGGTCGACCTGTAGATTACGATCGATTTTTTGGTCACCTTTGCCTTAGAACATAGCATTCCAGATCTGTCTCAATACAGGAACATCCTTTACTAAGTTCTGTGCGAGTTTAATTCTGAGGTCTGGTGAAAGTATTCAGCCATGGCAATGGTCATTTAACATGATGGAATGGCTGTATCTATCACAAGATTTGAGCAATGGACTGTAGATTAGAGCACACAGTAAAATGTTTAACTAGCCAGCCCACTCATATTGATAAGCATGTATGATACTGGTAAATAAAAAGAACAATATTGCACATACTGAAATTATAATTAAAATGTCAATGTACTGCAACACCTCAAGAAATGTTTGAACAATTCCTTGTAGAATTTTTAATATATATTTAACTACTACCTCATATGAGCACGATGCAAGACACACAACAAAACACAATCATATGCAAAGAAAATAATTTCTGAAAAAAAAAAATATATATATATATATCACACAAAAAATTAAAAAATCTCATTAAAACTATAAGAAAGTTACATCACATTCAAACCCAAACAAATCAAAACAACAAACAATGCAATTTAAAAATATCCTGTAGAAAGAAAGTCAATACACAACCTTTATTGAATTAAAGTAGCGATTCCCAAACTGGGGTTCACAGTCCACTCCTAGCATTTAATGTTTTAACTAGTATTTTAAACTGCTTAGTTAAATAAATCCTAAATAAATTGACATAATTCGGCAGAATAATTTTAAATCTCACAAAATCCAAATGTAAATGTTTTAGTAATTTAGTAATATTTGGGGTGTAATATATAATGAATGCTTAATTAAATGGTTTAATTCAACTTTGTGTACATGAATAGTGTAAGAGATTGAAAGATATTAGCTGGGCAGTATTGAAATATTTTAAATGAGTTTTATATTAAATATGTTTGTATTAATATAAAGATTAACTAAAACTATAAATTGAATAATATATTTTAGGAGTGTGCGAAGTCCACTTTTTCAATCCAAAGCGAACTTGAATCGAATATAAGAAATATACTCAAAGCCGAATCGAAGTTTGAATATTTTTGTTAGTTGTTTAATGCTTGAAAGAATATTATATTTTAGTTATTTATACAACTTAATGCCCTAAAATTACTTGGAAAATGTTCTTATCACACAATCATTTGTAATATTTAGTTTAATTCTGATAAATAAACTTATCACAACTTACAATTATATTACTTCAGTTTTTCTTCTTAAGAATATTGTTTTATAGCATACATAACAGCTCAGAATGGCAATAAGTGACCATACATGGCAAAGATTCATACCTAATTGCCAAAGTCATATTTTTTCAAAGCAAAGTTGAAGCTGATATTTGTTTCGAAGCCAAGTCAAAGTTTCGTAGCTTCACACACCCCTAATATATTTGCTTTAAGTTTTGTTAATAATTACATTACTAGTGTAATAATGTTTGTAAATTAGCTATGAGCTTATTTATATAAACTATTTTAAGCACTGTAAAAGTAATTTATTTCTTAATTTGAGGCTCTACCTTAATATTGAAAGTGTGTTGATTGGCTACAGTGTGAGCCAAGTTTGGGAAACACTGCAATAAAATGGCAAGTTATTGTCACAATTCACATAGAGGCAAGGTTGATTTGTTTCTAAATGGGTCACACTTGACTGTGCACAATTCCCAACATATATTATTGACAACAGCCTTGATTGGTTGGTTGGTTGGTTGGTTGGTTGGCTTCACAATATCTTTGGATTGCTGTTAAGGTGGCTGGCTTAGTGCTTTATTGGTTCTATGGCATGTTACAAAAAAAAAGCAATGATTGTTAATCATGTATGGTGGTGTTAACATTATTAGTGTTTGGTGCTTGGTTAAATATACACTGTCCATCAGGTTACATGTTAATCACCATACTTAGACAATAGTAGTATTAAACAAACCTGTCACGGGATGTTATACAATCAAATTGTTGTGAAAATTAGTTTCTACCTATTTTTATCCTTAGTTTTAGTGGGAAAAACCAACTATTTCTGCCAACAGCCATTTTAAGCTACCGGTCGACTGGTCCATTAAATGTGTCATAATTAGGATATGCAATAGTTAAAAAAAAAAAAAATTAACATAAATAGCTTTTGAAAATATTCAATTTTATTTATTCATTTAATACAAAGCATGTGTTGTATTCTACAGAGCTTAGGTGTTAGTTTTCATCAAAGAAATATTTAACTATTGTTAATTTTTTAGTATTGTTGTGTACTAATTGTAACTCTACCATAGAAATTAAACATTGAATTGGTAAAAATCATTTTTTTTAATCAACAAGCGAACTAAAAAGTGTTTAACAATCTATAGAGTTTCTAATACACTACTCTGTCTCTGCATCATACTAAATTCACAGGCATATTTCCGCAAACTCTTATTATATTTGTTTAACTTCTCTTTCAAAAAATGATCTCTTCTCTTTTACCTACTGTCCTTGCCTATGTCCGTTTAAAAGTAAACTTATGTCATACAAGATACATGTAAAGTGTATGTATAAAGTGCAGCTATTAAACATAGTTCTGGGAGGAAAATGCCATGACAATAAAATATTATTTAGATCACAACAAATTATTAATTAATATGTGGATACACTGTTATTTAACAAGATATCTCAATGTAGCGATGTGAATTCATAGAAAGTATGTTTCAGTGGCGTAAAGTCAAGAGTGTGGGCTTTGGTGCAGTATTTAGTGTCCTTTATATGATTTTTTAATCAAAAGTGGACTTACTAAAAGTAAATAAGCTATTTTTAAATGAAATTTCTCAAAAGAATGTTTAAAAAATAAATACACCAGTTTTGTTGAATGTACTTGGATGAAATCAAAAATAGCTTTTATTCTAATACTTATTTTTATAAAGTTCATTTAGAATCAACTATTTCTTCTCATTAGCTTTAATTCCTGAATTTAGTGATTGGCACAATCCCCGCACATCTGTCATCACTTCACCGTTAGAAAAAAGTTATCAAATACAAAGATAAAAAAAAAATTAAGTCACTAACTAGTAACAAGAAAAGCATTCTTCACGTATAAATTAAATAGTAGGACTGTTGGTGCCTTGATATTATTAGGAAAGAGATACAGTTAGATTTTCACTTTTGTGGTGTTCATTTTTGAAAGATTTATCACAATATCCTTGATATTTAATTTTTATGCTCGATTTTAAATTTTTAATTATATGGCAAGTCCCAACAACCATTCTTCTGTCATTGTGCTTTTCAAATAGCTCTTTATTAATTTTAATTTCAGGAATGACCATTCACTTGTGGAGTTAAATATATTAAAAGTTAAACATAAATATCCGAGAAAACATATATAAGGAATTAATTTTGAATAATTAAAATTTCAGCTTCCTCTCTTATTGAAAATATTTATACTATTTGCAGTCTCAAACTGGCCCTGAATGATAGATGAGTACCAAAGGTAGAAGTTAAATATGTTTCATAATCATTGTACAGACATTCTGCAGCCTCGTTCCATTCTTCATCTGTTGCTGTTTGTAAAATTGTAGACACAGTGTGGTAAGGTTATCAATGATATCATTAAAACTTCAAAACATTGCTGGAGTGCCATTAAAGCTTGGTCTAACATAAGAGTGAACCCTTCATTTTCTAAACTATGTTCTGCAATCATAATGCTTTGATCCTTCCATAGCTCTCCATCTAATCGTTTGACTTATATATTTGGAAATTTTTGTTCTATTCCCCACAGTAATGTCTGGTTTTTGCACTTTTATTAAAGAGACTAAATTGTTAATGTATAGGGCTACCTACCAGGTTTACAAAACATTGCATTGCAAATGAACGGCTTTTGAAAGTTATTAAAGTTGGAGAAAGAGTATACAGATACTCACATATTTTACCACTATTTTAAGTCTTTTAAACTATCTTCTATTATCCATTTTATGTCTAATGCGTAAAGTATCTTAGTTGTAAACCATCTTTATATATATAATAATAGTAAGCTTCGGTAAAATTCCTGTTATTCTTCTTTGGATCTTTAGGAAATAGGTGAAGAGATTGAATTGGGGCTTGTTTTTAAAAATGCATCAGTACTTACTGTCACTAACACCTCAACCAAGTCAACCTCTTTCTCTTGAGCAGATGCGTTTGGACAAGAAGGAATTTATAATAATATGGTTTCAGCATTATCATTCTGAACAAATTGTTCAACATTTGTATCAATTCTTATCACATTGCTTATTATCTGGACATTTTTTTCTTCATTTAAACTTGAAATTTCTTTAGTGGTTCTATATTACAAAAAAATATATATATTAGATATTTAAAAAATATTTTGTTCAACGTAGTGATGTAGAGAGTTATCTTTCATATCAATAAAATGAAGAGTTTGTATGTCATTAGCGTTGTGCAATATCTACTGCAGACAGAGGTCTGAAATTTAAAAATTAGTAGACCATGTGCAAGAACATGTGCCTCTCAAAGCCTGAATTTAATTTTTTTAATTTTTTTATTTTATTAAGTAAAACCACCCAATATTATAATTGAGACAGATTTAGGACTACATTTCATAAAATTGTGCAATGTGGGTTAATTTACCTAGTTTACCTTTTTACTCTTTTTAACATTTTTACTCTATTCTTTGACCTTCTTTTATCTTTCTTGTGTTTTTACAATTTTTTAGTCTTTTTGATCTTTTTCAACCTTTTTACCTTTATGGTGTTTTAGCCCTTGTACCCTTTTTACTCTAAAATATTTATCTTGGGCAAAACTTCATATAAAAAAAGTGTAAAAAGGACACGGGCAAAAAATAAATCTAATAAAAAATTAAAAAGGGTATAGAGGTTAAAAAGGGCAAAAGAAGTTATAGGGATGGAAAGTGTAAAAAGCATAATAAAGGAGAAAAGGACAAAACAAATTAAAATGGCAAAGATGGCAAAAAAGAACAAAAGGGTAAGAAATTGTAAAAAAGGGTAAAAAGCAAATCTAATAAAAAAAGGATCAAACAGGATATAAATGTGCAAAAAGTTCAAAAAAGGATAAAAATGTGCCAAAAGTGCAAAAAGTGCAAAAGATGATAAAAAGGATAAAAATGTAAAAGAAGCTAAAAACTTTTTGATTAGATCTACCCTCAATGTCATTTTTGCCCTAAAATATTTTTCCTGGGAAAAGTCAGGTAATTCATTCTATTTTAAAATAATGTAAACAACCTTTTCAATTTGCTGTCATTAATTACTAATAACAATAAAGTAAAGAAATCAATGTCCAACTGTCAACATCACCAAACACATAATACATAAAGTCAACATTCTGCCCTGGCGTAAAGCTGATATACTGAGGTGACTGGTAAATTTAGTATAAGAGTAAAATATATGACAGAATGATAGTGGAAATCAAGAGACAATCAGGAAGCTGACAAATTGAAAGTATCATAATATTTGTTATATTTAAAACCTTGCTATCAGGACTGTGTTTGCAGGTAAAAGTAGAGCAAATAGGGTTCTATTCCTCACATGAGAACCTTCAACCTCCCTCAATTATTCTATAAGATCTGCATTCAAAGAAACAGCGTCACAAGTTTTTCACCCACCTTAAATTGGTCTTATTTTACTTTTGAAGAAGAACTTTCTATCTGGAGGTAAGTTAGAATGATTTACTGGCCTCAATCTGCCTTATCCTTTGACGCAACTAGTTTGTTCTTAACCAAACCTCACAATCCCTTCTTCCTCTTTATTCACTCCACCACCTTTATTTACGAATAAAGTATGCCCATTAAGTTTGTGTGTAAGAAAGAATGAAAGAGAACCCAAACGAGTACACAAGATTGTGTGGAGATTACATACTCATGTTCAGTTCTAGTATCCTCAAATATTTTAATTCTAAAATTTTAAAAAGTGACTAAACAGAAACAACCATAGGTATAAAATCAAGACAAAAGAAAATAATAAATTGTTATGAAATTTGTTCCCATCACATGTAGCAACCAAATTCTTTCATCCAAGAATGAATATATATAAAATAATAAGTCATGGTGACAATCATAATTTTAGAGACATTGTAATACACCCCAGCACAGTCTGTTTATGTTACAGAATAGAGTTTATATTACAAACAAAGTGTCTAGGCCTTATATTACACCCCAGTGCAGTCTGTTTATGTTAGTCATAGATTGACAAATAGGAGAACAAACTTCATAATGAGCAAAACAAGAAAAGAATGATAAAACAGAAGTGGGTTAGACACTCTTCTAGCACTACTCCATGAGGGCAGTTGTTAAATAGGCAAGCATAATGATGGAGGCACGAGGTGGGTCTCATTGTATAGGAGCAGTCAAAATTACTCAGAATTAGGCTAATAGTTTTATATAATTCTCTCTATATACTATATCAACCTGAAATTTAAATATATATATATATATATAAATCTATGCTTTATCCTGGATTTCAAGACTTTTCATTGGTCAATAACTGGCAAGAACCCTTGTGTTTTGAAGATTTTAATGATGAAAAAAAGTGTAAACAAAGTGAAAGTCAAAGAGACAAAAAAAGAAAGAAAAGGAGTTAATATATTATATATTTTGAAAGGAAAATAAATTATTATATTTTACTTATGATGGGTCATACCTGTGAAAGTCATGTGATCACATGTTAGCAGTGAAGGTGCTACAAAGGGTCATGTGCACATAAATAGGCCATGGCATTTTAATAGCAAGAAGAGTTCCCTTCTGTCCGATTTTACTACTCAATCCAATTCATTCTAATGCAATAACATATCTATATTCAAACAAACTTTGATTGCAGTATCACATGGAAGCAAACAAGTGATTAGATAAGTAGTTCAATGATATAGCACTAGAGTTTCAAATAGTCACTACAAGAGAAACAAGACTGGAATATACATTTGGAACAAACACCAAGCTTTATGTACAGGCGCTAGAGTGAAACATGCAGCACACAACTAATCAGGTGCTAGTGAATGGCAATACGAGGGGGCCACGATGCGACATGCCCAAAGTGGTAGGAACAGGGAGTTTTTCTTTTTTTGCAAGCTAAGAAAGCAATAGTGGGAAAGGACATTGAATCGCACGGAAGCCAAAACCAACCTCAGCAGGCGTAGGCCTGGCCGGCCTGACTGAGACAACCACTTACACGAGTCATAGTGCCCGTTCACAGCATCTGCAAACCACGGCCAAAACAAAAACAAAACAGCACACATTATTACAGCAGCTACATTAACAACACCTACATTTAGGACACTAAAACATTCTACTTTATAAAACAAATGTTTACAAATAGTAAACAAATTTCATGAAAGGACCAGTTTAATTTTATTTTATTCAATGAATATGAAGAAAATGTATACTTTTTCTGACTTTTTTTACAAAATAAGATATGTTCTATTTAAAAATATATAAATATGGAAGCAAATATGAATGAACTTGTGTTTATATATTATTAGTCCTTACATTCATCATTATTTGAGAAAGTATACCTACATTTATAATATTAAAATATGTAATACATAAACCATTATCTAGTTAGAAATATTAACTAAAATTAATTTTGGTTAAACTTAGTTTATGACATATCCTAAGCAAAGCAATATAGACCTAAAATGACTGTCCAGGGTAGCCTACATCTTCAAATATGGTTGAAATTTAATCATTGTTTCTAGGACTATGATGAAAAGTATTAATATTTATCCACTCATATTTTCTTTCATATTCATAATGAAGAACTGCAAAAAGTGTTGTGTGATACATGAAAACCAATTTGACATGTCTACTTCCATTATATCACAGTCACTTTTCAAACGGTGCATGCTATTTTTTATTTCTTTAGAAAATAAACAAAAACTAGGCTATAACCACAAAGTAGTAAATTACAAAGATGTCTTACTAAACTATTATTTTACTTTTTTTCAAACAGATGTAAGTAGCACATGTTTTGTGCTATGCTAGAAGCAGATATGTGCATCTATTTATACAATGTTTATGGACTTCTAATAAAACAGAATTAAAATCACAAGCATTATATGTAGTCAATACAAGTAGCTCATTTGTATCTTCTGATGGGTCATTTTGTGAGTGTTTTGATGGTAAATTGTAGTGTATTTAGACCTAATAAATTTGAGGTAAAGTGGTCCTTTCTCCTTAATTATCCAAAATAACACAAAAGCTATTGGCAATGTAGTCTTACACATTTTGTAAAAATTCTAGCTAATACAACTAAGAACAAATATATAACTAACAAAAAAATACATTCATATCCAAGCTACTGCACTAACTGGCAACAAGTAAATATTTATAAAATAAAGTAGGTACAAACTATAAACAGTTTAAAATAAGGCGTTTAGTTAAATATAAATGTAAAGGGTTTAAAACTTGGAATCAACAACAATTTGGTAAGTTAAAAACTAACCATTACTATGGACACAGACAATAACTAAAATGTCTCAACATTTACATATACATACTATCTACAATTAACTCAATATTTATATTGTTTGGAAAAATGGCTAAAATGTTTAAATGAAGTAATACTGTTAGGGAAATTTATATTTTATTCTGGTAACTTATCTAAATAACATCCCCTATGCTAACAAAAACCTTTTTAGTTTAAAATTAATTTTAAGTTTTAGCTTTTGGAAGGTTCCTTATCATTTATTAAAAAGGGTCATGGCATCTTTAAATATGATTTATTAGGTCTTTTATAATTCAAATGTATGAAAAAAAATACAATTTATTAGCAAGATGTTATTTTCTGCAATTAAAAGTTATATAAAAACTTTACCATAAATTGTATTGTTTGACAAGTATTAAAATAGCTTTAATCATTTATCTGTGGTATAAAAATAGTAGGATTTGGAAATTTTAATAAAAAAATTGTGGTTGCCATACCAATGAACTAAATATTAAGTGGTAGACGGTGAAAATATTTATTGGTAGGGTACACCTTAAGCAGTGATGAATTCTGACACACCCGCAGATAAAAGGGGGTTAAATCAGTGCCAAGAAGAGTGGGGTGATTAAGAATACGAGTGTATTAATACAAAAAAATATTCATGGTGTGAGCTATACCGACAGAGTAGCCACCCCTGTTAGCAATGATAGTGCCAACATTTACAGATAGAGGGTGGCATGTGATCATCACAACAAACCCTTTAGCTGTTAATCTCAGTTTTATAGAATGGAGCTGCTACTTATTTGTACAAGTAGCTCATTCAAGTCTGAGTTTGACCTCATTCCAGGCCAACTGTTTCACAGAAAAATTATGGATGTGGCAAGGAGGCTACTACTAAATTACGCATAAGTTTCCATGATGATTAAATCTTTTCACCGATAGTTTCCATAATATTTGGTTGTTCTCATGGTAATAGTTTACTTGCTCTCATTTAAGTATATAAACATCACCCATGTGTACGGTGTACAGGGAATTAGTTTGAATCCCGTGTCAGCTCTAACATAATAAATCTGCATTACTGATTGCTATTTCCTTCTCTCCAGTCCAACCCAATCCCAAGATCTGATAATATCAGGAAAGGGCGGCCCAAGGACTGGGCAGCTGTCCAGGCCGCCAGCTCAAGGGGGGCGCCAAACGCCAAACACCAAACAAAGCACCAAACTAACCTAACATCGCTTGGGCGTAAGTTGCTAAGCATAACAATTGTTCACTTTTGATACTAAAAGAAAATTGACATCTTGGTATAGTATTTTGCGATTTTATCCACTTTTGAAAAATGGCAACCCTAAATTTTTTTATTTGCAATTATTTCATGAACCATTCATTATATCTAAATTTTGGTAATAGTAAAAAATAAATAGGAGAACATTGTCTACAAAACATGCACGGTATTTATAATTTACTTTGTATTTCTAACTAGTTTTGTACAATCTCACAGTGAAACTTTGGAGTTTCCCTTTAGATTATTTTCCTATCACATTCAGGTTATGCGAGAATTGGAGTTGTTAGGTTTGGGGATTATTTTCATATTTTTACTACTATTCATCAGTTATATGGGGGGACACTAAAAATCAATGCCGCTCGAGTGTAAAATTTACCTCGGGCAACCCCTGATATCAGGAACAACTAGTTTGTTATTGAGTGTACAGGTATTGAAGTAGAACCATAGTTATTGCTGTACTTTCATAATAAATGGTGCACCCATGTACTTGAGTTGAATAGTTTTAATAGCCAAGTATTATGTTCTATGGCAATAAAAATGTAAATTTTACAAACAACACCAATAAAATAAAAATGTATATATTATAAAGATGTAGATTTTTCTTACTATAGCATATTTTTCTGTGGTTGTAATTTCTATATTTTAGTGAATTCTGGGTTTTAAATAAATTTTATATTAATATGTTGTTTACATTACAATAATTTGACTACTTAACAAAGCAATGATATAGACTTGTAAATATTTGTATAAATCAAAAATGTATATAGAGAGAGCTATTGAGAATTAAGGTAAGAAAGGAGGGGCAAAATGTTATTTATCTCAATCAAAATTTAGATTATTTTAAAATGATAGTAATTTGAGAAGCAAACTCCCAGTTTGAAGTGTACTGAGGACCTAATAATATTCTTGATCATCAAACAGTGAGACAAGGAGTTGCTAATGTAAGGACCTGGAGAGTATTCTTGATCATCAAACAGCGAGACAAGGAGTTGCTAAGCTAAGGACCAGGAGAGTATTATTGATCATCAAACAGTGAGACAAGGAGTTGCTAAGGTAAGGACCTGGAGAGTATTCTTGATCATCAAACAGTGAGACAAGGAGTTGCTAAGGTAAGGACCAGGAGAGTATTCTTGATCATCAAACAGTGAGACAAGGAGTTGCTAAGGTAAGGACCTGGAGAGTATTCTTGATCATCAAACAGTGAGACAAGGAGTTGCTAAGCTAAGGACCAGGAGAGTATTCTTGATCATCAAACAGTGAGACAAGGAGTTGCTAAGGTAAGGACCAGAAGAGTATTCTTGAACATCAAACAGTGAGACAAGGAGTTGCTAAGCTAAGGACCAGGAGAGTATTATTGATCATCAAACAGTGAGACAAGGAGTTGCTAAGGTAAGGACCAGGAAAGTATTCTTGATCATCAAACAGTGAGACAAGGAGTTTCTAAGGACCTGAGGAGTATTCTTGAATATAATTTAGATTGAGGCTGTAGTTTGAAACTGTACTAATATTTTATATTATGTATTTAGAGACCAACATTATTTGAAAATAGTTAGTTAAAAGATGCAATAAACAAAAGTTTTGAAACCGATATGATGGCAAAATAGATATTTCTTATAACCAATACAGCAATATTTGCAACAAAAATGAAATTGGGAATAATTTGCATACACACACCATTATTTTCATTGTCTTAAAATTAAAAGTGCAAATTAATGCTGTTTCTATAGTTATACGTTAAATAGAGTTGACAAATAAATATTCCATTTAAATATGCAAGACAATTGTAATTATAAAAGCACAACATTTGTTAGAACATAACAAATATTGTAACACTATGTGTGTTTTGATAATTATTTTAATCTAATGTGACATGCTTAATATGTAAGCTAATGCTAGGGTAAATAACACTACAAATAAGTTTGGCACATATATTGAAGCAATTACAGAAACTACTGCTGAAGTAATACACATACCAATTAAACAATAAAGTAAATAACACTATAATACATAGAAATATAGAGTTTAGAGCCACAAGCCCACAATGAAAATGCAGAAACAGACTATCAAAGTATGCGTAGCTTGCCATACCGATGTAACCACTGGCTGAACAAGAGAATACCTGCAAAAATTAAATTGTTTAGGAGAAAAACAAAATGTAAAGGTACAACACAGTCAAGGTGAATATTTAAGGCCAATGCCCCACAGAAAGCAATTCTGAATGAGTGGCATAGATCTTGTGAGCGGGAAAAACAAACACAGTGAATCAATTGAGGTTGGCTACACTGCAAGTTTGAGCGAGAACAGCTTACTGCCGCTAAACGCCCAATATTGTCCAAAAAACATATTTGGTTTTTACCGCACACATGCTC
This sequence comes from Timema monikensis, assembly GCA_902151445.1. Lineage (NCBI taxonomy): Eukaryota > Metazoa > Arthropoda > Insecta > Phasmatodea > Timematidae > Timema > Timema monikensis. Next base: position 30,766 of record CABFVZ010002874.1, on the reverse strand, counting down.
AAATTCTGGTTTTTAAATGTGTAATCAAAGTTAAAACAAGCTGTTTATAAATACTTTATATTATGGTGCACTTAAAGAACAGAAGGGCTGCTAGGCAAGAGATCTGCAACAAAACACATACAATCGTGGCTGTAAATATTATATATTTATCTAATAGTATTTACCTAATTGTATGAATGCCTCCCTCGTGTGTAGTTGCAGAAATATTTGTAGATAATTTAACTATACTAAATAAACTACCACCAAAATAAGAGTTTAAAGAATGGTTTGTACTGACGGGCACCAGGCGTATGGTTTGAGAATAATAAAGAGGTCAGGGTTTAAATCCCAGATGAATTCAGTGAGGTAGGATTCCATGAACAGTTTTACACTCTAGCTCAATGCAAATGAGGTAAATTTCTTCTGCATTCACCTTTCAAATTTCCACACAATTAGTTTGGTTAAATACGTGTAGCCAGGACTGATATTAAGACAAGGAGCAAATAATAAAATAAACGAATTAAACAATCTATTGGTATAGCCATGTTGACCACTAAGTAAAATATGAGCAAGCCCGCAGCCATTCTGCTATTGGTCTGGCCAAACACTTCACTCAATTATTGCTTATAACATTTTATAACATTCAAAATTGCTTTATTTGTGGCCTTAGCTTGAGAATCAGTTGGTGTTGAATGAAATGATTTTATGTAATTTTAAACAAACTAAACTTAAAACAATGTGCTATAGACACTTGAAATATACCAAAATATCGGAAGCATGGTTAAACAAAGTAATCTTATTGGAGTCTATGTGCTAGCACTTGGTATTTAAAGTTCTGCACTTTATATTTAAGTGTGTTTGGTTTTAAAATCAATGAGTTCAAATGCTGCTCTTCGCCTTTAGGTCTTTCATGGTATAAACCAGAGCAAAGAGCATTCAAATGCTGCTCTTTACTTTGAAATCTCTCATGGTATAAACCAGAACAAAGAGCATTCAAGTGTCACTCTTTACTTTGAAATATCTCATGGTATAAAACAGAGCAAAAAGCATTCAAATGCTGCTCTTTACCTTTAGGTCTCTCATGGTATAAACCAGAGCAAAGAGCATTCAAATGCTGCTCTTTACCTTTAGGTCTCTCATGGTATAAACCAGAGCAAAGAGCATTCAATGCTGCTCTTTACCTTTAGGTCTCTCATGATATAAACCAGAGCAAAGAGCATTCAATACTGCTCTTTACCTTTAGGTCTCTCATGATATAAACCAGAGCAAAAAGCATTCAATGCTGCTCTTTACCTTTAGGTCTCTCATGATATAAACCAGAGCAAAAAGCATTCAACGCTGCTCTTTAAATTTAGGTTTCTTATGGTATAAACCAGAGCAAAAAGCATTCAATGCTGCTCTTTACATTTAGGTTTCTCATGGTAAGCTGCTCTTTACATTTAGGTTTCTCATGGTAAGCTGCTCTTTACATTTAGGTTTCTCATGGTAAAAACTAGAGCAAAGAGCATTCAATGCTGCTCTTTACATTTAGGTCTCTCATGATATAAACCAGAGCAAAAGCATTCAAATGCTGCTCTTTACATTTAGGTTTCTCATGGTATAAACCAGAGCAAAAAGCATTCAATGCTGCTCTTTACATTTAGGTTTCTCATGGTAAAAACTAGAGCAAAGAGCATTCAATGCTGCTCTTTACTTTGAAATTTCTCATGGTATAAACCAGATCAAAGGGCATTCAAATGCAGCTCTTACCCTTGATGTAATGGTTTAAACCTGTGCTGAAGAATTAAAAGTGAGTAAACAATCTATATAAGGTGAATAGTTTACTATATTAACATGGTTCTAGATGTTAATAGACCAATATTGTTTATATAATCAAAATAAATTTTTTCAATGTTAATACTCCTAAGTTAAGTATAAAATACAAAATGGACTTGTTTCCTCTTGAAAAGCATATAATAAAATTGATAGCAAACCAAATTATTTAGGCCTGATGGGTTTTTTTTTTCAATTCTTTTGAAAGAAATCTGTAGGATCTAGAAAAGTTTTTCTGTAATATTTTGCTCACTTATGAATAAATTGTTTAGTTTACACTAACCTAACAACTAAGCCTAATGAATATGATTAAATATTGGCCTTAAGAACTAGGCCCATATAATAAATATGTTTAGTTGTTTAATAGTTTCTAAAAAGTTTAATAAGAAATTTCAGTGATTGTAAAAATAATGCATAATAATAATAATTAAAAATTAATGATCAACACTGTTAAATTCAAAATCATTAGGATGATAATTGAAAATTATCCTGATGATAAATAGTGAAGAGGTAATTTTTTAATATAAGATCTAGTTAATTGATGAATAGAATAAGTTTAGTGTATGGCTATAAAAAGTGGTTTTTGATATTCCAAATAAATAAGCCGAATTCTATTAAATAAAGATTTATAGACAATTCACTTTCCTTTCAATGAGTGAAAACCAATTCCATTTACATCAAACAGTTCTAGCCTAATAAATAATATTTGTGTGATTTGCTTCAAAGCGAGGAGAGCATTGAATATCTGTCTTTTTGGTTGCTTTATTTCAGAGCGCAGCACTTCCCAAAATATTATAAAAATTAGTTGAGCCTTCAGCCACGTTTAAAAAATTGTAGTAATTATTTGAGAAAGGTTTTAGTTACTAGTTTTAATCAAAGTACCAAAATATAAATGCATTAAGGAGTGGACTTAATATCCAAGAGCTACATAAAACATGTCATCTAGGTTCACAAATTAATGATACAGTATTATAAGGGAAATCGAATTATGTTATTTAATTAACATTCATATTTACATCATCAAATTAATTTTGTCCTCTATAAGCTATCTGTAGTGTGGCTCACCTCCTAGATATTGCATATGTTTTGGCATTATGCAAATAGAAGCCTTTTGATTTGTTTGGTAATTAAATTGACTTTTGAGTAAATAGTCTGTAAAAATACACAATTTAAATACATTACTTGAACATGGACTAGATATTGTTTGAACAAAGATTATCACACTTTAGAAGCTTGTCTTTCATACAAGAGGTTGTAAAGTTTGGTCACCATGACTGGACCAAAGTTTGTAAAATAAAAAAGTACAGTTGGAGACTGATAATCCGGCACCCAATGTTTCAGCACACCTGACAGTCCGACATGTGTAGCCACTTCACCCTCCCCCTAGCCAAATCTAGGAAGTAGGTGAACATTCAAACACTATTTAAAAGGTTTTATGTGCAATATTCAATTTAAATCAGCTTCATTTTCGACTACATTGGCATCATCAATTGCCGGACATAACAATTTTGATTTTGTAAATACATAAATATACATTACATATTAACCATGACCGTATTAAAAGTTATAAATTACTTCTCATTTTTACCGCATTATAAGTCCGATAATTCAGCATATTTGGTAATATGGCTTTGCCAAAGTCCCGAGTGTGGCTAATTATCTAACTTTTACTGCAGTTTATACATTTATTAACATACTTACCAAATCTTAAAGTGGAATTAAAACATTGGATTTATACAACTTACTAAAACTTATAAAAAATTTATTTCCAATAAATATGGAGCGCAGATTAACCTTAAGCAATTGGTAAAAGTAACATAGTAATGTAACAAATGGCTGATGGCGTGACAAGTCACACCTGCCACACCCTTGAGATTTAAAAGATGAGACACGCCTTCTTCGCCCTGACACATCGTGTATACTCCCAACAAATAACTTTGGCCAGAGTATCATTCACACAATACAAGAGTTACTCTACACTACATATTTCCTGCTCTAATCAGCAGTGGATATGACTTGTGAATTAGTGTTTGATAATTAACACAAAATATTGGTTACTAAACATTAACACACTATCATTACATAACTAACCCTTTAGTTCCAAATTCCCCATGAAAGCAATTTATTTAATGTAGATCTTTAAATACATTTACTACGCCTATTAACGAGCTATGTTTCATTTTGGGGCCACCAATTTTCTCAAAACTGGGCCAATTACTTTCTCTGGTTAAAATTTAGCCAAGTTATTATTATAATTTGGAACAATTTTAAATAACATATCAAACAATTGAGAAAAAACATACGCTATTGAAGTGATAGGTTGCTTACAAGAGCTACTGACTGCAACCTTCAGAGATGAAAGATGCTTCAAAGTAACCTTGACATGGAGGAAATAAAAGCCAAAATAGTTCACACTTTTCATGAAGTTTTAATTAAAATTAAGCTGAAAAATGGATTTATTATTAGGTTGGGTTCATGAAAAAAAATTATCATGTCTTATTTCACAATACTGTACATTACAAATCTAGTCTCAGTAAAAATTGGCTGGTGAGAAGGTTTTAAAGAATATCGTAAGGAATAAATATAAGGTAAGAAATAATGAAATTAACTACCGCTATGTTATTTTTGGATAATATAGTGTTAAAATGTAATGATTCCTTAATCAAATTAATCACTTGGTCCTGTGATCAAAGTTATTTCTACTCAAAAGAATGAAGGTAAAGAATTACTCAAGGGAAACAGTACTTTGAGTCAACATTTTGTTCAGAAATAAAATGTAATTAATTATGCTTTGCATTAAAAACTTTAGTATCTGTGTTTAGTTATTTTGAATCTTATTTCAAAAAATCTTGTATTACCATAAAAAGAGAGGTAGTTAAATAAATGGCTCTTAAAAGAGCTTTAAAAAAAGAGAATGATTGTGTAAACGTTCATGTTTGCTGGTGAATATTGTATAGACTCACTTCTCTTGCCATCTGTAACAACTTGGTCGCAGTCATCAGTCCTGGTGGACACAGGACACCGCCACAGTGCTCCCGAATGGTTGGTCTCTGGCTGAAGATTCTGGTCCAGAGGTGCTCCCACTAACAACCTGGACAACAAAAACAATCATGATAAACTATTATAACAGTCGCAACAAGTAATATACACTAGAAGTCACATTTATCAGCAATTTCAGTAGAAAAAAATTAAAATTGTAAAAAAATTACTAATGGCCCGTGAGTCTTGAGTTCTTGTCTTCAGCGCCAGTTTGTTGGACAAGTTTTGTTGCTAGCGTTTGTAAGTAGGAAATAAATATGTAATAGTTATTCAATTTGTTTGCTTTACTACATTTAAGAGATATACATTATATATGGGACATGAACAGTATTCAAATTCCGCTACCTAGAAAGATTATTTTTAATTGAAAGCACAGGTCGAAAATCTAAAGTCTAGCCTGCTGTGGCCCGTTAACTCCCATGGTTCAGTAAGTTTTCTGTCACCATTAGTTTTAGAGGTATCCACTAACAACATATAATTAGCAGTACAAAGGCACCAAATTTTGATTACATCTGAAGCCGAGTGTTTTGGTTAAACATTCTTGTTTTGGCTTGTATTCTGAATGTATTTCAATTCTTAATTCTCTTTTCCAAGATTTCAAGAGACCAATAATTGTAAAAGCTGGTGTATTATTTCCAGTTTTAAGCTATGTTCTAGGGTGACCTGGTGGTCTAGGGGTAAGGTGTCGGACTTCTGTGCTGGGGTGTTGGGTTCAATCCTCGGTCCCGGCACAGATTTATCTGATTACCAAACCCTTCCTTCATCTCTGACAAGATGTGTATTAATCACAACTTGTGAATGTGGGAAATGCCAGACCTCCACCGTGGTTAGGATCCCACGTTAAACTGTAGGTCCTCCATTTCATCTCACAATCACCCTACCATTACACATTAGCGTAAGTGTGTATAACCCGAACAGGTAGTAAGACGTGGTGATGATGATGATGATAATAAGCTTTGTTCTACCTTGTATTACATAACAAAAGTATTTAAAGTGATATGGCAAGCCTGAACCATAGTGGATCCAAGCTAGGAAAGCTTCAACTTTTAGGAGTAAAATTATTATTATTACTATTAGCACCGCGTCTTACTACCCATTCGGGTTATACACACTTACGCTAATGTGTAATGGTAGGGTGATTGTGAGATGAAATGGAGGACCTACAGTTTAACGTGG
>CABFVZ010002874.1:0-13045 GCA_902151445.1 Timema monikensis | reverse complement strand
AAAAAATATATATATATATATATATATATATATATATATAAAAGACATATATATATATAAATAAGACAAAGAATATATATATATGACGAATATATGAATATATATATATATTTTTTTTATGAACACTGACAAGAAGTAAAAACTCTTCATCAAATGATGAGCTGAACATCTTGACGGTTGACAGCGGTAATATCATGTAACAACTGTCAGGTTTTTTGGCTTTCGTCTGCGTCATCTGTGTACACCTACACGCGCTGGACTTCAGCTACGATCAGCGTTGGAAACCGGTAAGCAAGTAGCCTGCTTTTTTTATGTACGCACCTTTGGGGAGATTTACCGTACAAAAACGAGAAAATTACATCGATGTTTATCAATAGTATTATTATTATTATTATGAAGTACTAATTACGCTAATGGATTAGGAATATGGAAGGTTGAATTAGAGGAAGTGAACCCGCATTTGCGTGGAGGGTGGAAAACCATTTAGGAAAAACAACCCCCAGTTCACCCGACCTAGATTCGAACCTCGATCACCCCGTCCTGGGCAGTCGAGCTCAACACGACAAGCGCGTTAGCCAACTACGCCACCGAGGCGGGTTTTATCAATAGTAACCATGCAGTTACCTCGAAGATTATATCCAATGTAGTGCCAACCTTTGAGGATATAAGGTGTAGTGTCGTCAGCACTCGGGACGTTAATCACCTTTCAGCTCAAAAATAGGGACCTCATAAATGCTATGGGAACAACAAAAATGTCACGAAAAAGAATTTTTTTTTGTAAGAAAATCCCTAACGCTAAGCATTTAAGGTCAGCAAAAAAAATCTTTTTTAATGTATATCAACTATTTAAGTTCAATTTTTAACTTGTCTAAATTAACTTTAACTCAACTTTTAAGTTCATCGATATATAAAACGACCAAAAATAAGGCGTTTTTATTAGACCCTGGAAAGGGTGTGGCTAATTTTTATTCATAGCCAAAATACAGAAATATTTAAAGTACTTTTACATCTCTACTCATTATCATTTCGTTTTTATATGTCCCTTAAATATATCACATTTAACTTTCGTTAGCAGTTAATTGATCCTTTTATTACTTTACTTTTCTCTTTCAGCAGATCTAAAAAAATGAAGTAATTAGTATGTAAATGTCTTTATTGGTCTTATCTTCGAGTTTTAAAACTTTATACCTTCAGTTCTTCTGAGTATTTTCTTTTTAGTGCCAATTTACGGGTAATACATGATGATGTTTGATCAAGGAGTTTATCAGCTGTACTCTTTTTCTGAACTTACTTCCATAGCAAAATTTTTCTTCATACCAAAAACCTTCTTTACTTCACTTTCCACTCTTAGTGTTTCTTTTTTTTTTTTGTCTTTCTCTCTCCATATTTTATTTAAGTTTCTTTTCTCTCAGCTTGTTTTCTTCTAAGTACTGATTATACTTACTTCTTGCACCTCATCCATAGGTATACAGTTTTTTTTATTGGAACACAAAGTTTATTGAAATAAGACTTCAAGGTGTCTGTGACATTCAATCGTGCATTCAAAACTCCTCCTCTAAGCATCTTCCACTTATCGATCAGACAATCTCTATTTACATAAAAAGGTAACAACATCCTCTCCACTGATGGTAGCTTTGCGAGAGATTAGTATCCCTTAAAAATAGTAAGCTTATGCATATATAGACAGTACAATCTTAGCCCTTCAATAACCTAACAATCTCAGGATGGAATAAACACGAGAGGTCAAGGGGGAGAGCTACAGCTACCCCCAGAAATGGAAGAAATGCCAACCAATGAGGTTTCAGTTCATGAGTAAAGACTAAAAACCAACTTAACTAGGGTAAAGAACACTGAAGAGGCAGTTTAACGTTGTACCCGGGAAGAAAGGTTAAAGCTTAACAAATTGTAAAAACTTTGGACCCGAGTTGCTGCCTAAAGTATATTTAAAATCATAAAAATGTACTTAAATTATTTTTAAGACCCATTCCATATACCTATTTATGGGACTTTAGGGACTTAGGTTTAAAAAAAGCTACTTTTATGTAATTTTGTTTCAGTTTAGGGACTTTATGGACCAAGTACGAGCCGTGAAACGGGAGCGGCTACGTCTTTATTCGAGTAGCTCCTCAATTGTCCTCACGAGGCCGAGTTTGACCCCATTCCAGACCCACTTCTTAGCAGAAAAAATTTGTAAGCGCCGGGGGATCGAACCTAGGACTAATGAATCTGTAACCAGGAACCCTGACTACTCAAAAAATAAAATGTAAGCAAATTAAATGTTGAAATGAAGCAAATATATGAAGGTAAAGTGTGTGGATCAAAAGGAAGGGGGAGTGGGGGGTAGGCCATGTAAGGCGTGGCTTAATGTTGTCGACGAATGTGTGACCAAGAGAAACATTAAGGGTTTTAACAATAATAGAACATCTGTGACTCGGTGTATGAATGTTGTCGACGAATGTGTGACCAAGAGAAACATTAAGGGTTTTAACAATAATAGAGCATCTGTGACTCAGTGTATGGATGTTGTTGAAGCGAAGGGAGTATTCAAGGACAGGGAAGTGTGGAGAAAGTTAGTGAGGATGGATTATGAATTAAGTACCACGGAGTTTTTTTTTAGCTATGTATATGCACGGTTTCTTGCCTACCCCGATAGGGAACGGCGTGATTAAGTATGTATGTACAAATAAATATTAATGGAATGACACAATCACGCAAACCTTCTTATTCAGTGTATTTATTATAATTTGGACCAAAATTTTCAAAACTATGATTTCAGTTAACTCTTAGGTAACTTCCTCAGAAAAAAAAACCCATCTTACACCTTTATATAAAAATTCTAAACAAAATTGTTCAAATATTTTTTGTAAATTTCAAAAATCAGTTGTATTTAATTTGTTATAATAAAAATATGATTATTTACCATGAAAAACCAATCTCAAATATCCATTTTGAACTAAAATTTCAAGGTCATTTTTGAGATAAATCAAATTTACTAAATTTACTCGTCAGTAAAATACCCCTTGACAAATTTTTGCCCAAAAAACAAGTATACAGTGCTATTGGGAAGTCAAATACAGATATCCATTTTAGACAAAGTCGTTAGAGCCATTTAAAAAAATGGAATTCAAGAATATTATTCATCAGTAAACTACCCTTAGTTTAAGGTATAAAAAGTCCCGAGGTATAGTCACACTGTCGGTCTCCACGTGCGAACAGTCGGCGCGACACCACTGCCATTGTTGTCTCCCCAGCGTTTAATCCCGCCGGTGTTGCCGTATTTCCTTTCTCTTGGGTTATAGAGTACAGCGTTAAAGTGTCGACGCCATCCTCCAAATTTTACCAAAAGTAAACGCAGAACATCGGGGGGACCTCCTGTACTTACTTAGGCCTACTCTATGGCATTCGGAGCACTGAAGTACGTCACCTTACCCTCTCTTGAGCTAGTTCTATCCAGTCCACCTCATTACTGATGACACCCTATCTCTTTCAGGTACATTCTAATGCTATCCTCCCATCTGTGTCTAGGTCTTCACAGTGTGTTTGCCAGTCAGTACCTTGATAAAGGTCTGGAATCTCCCATTTGCGCTGCATGTCCTGCCCACCGTAATCTTCGAGATTTGACCATCCCAACAATGTCTTGTGATGAGCACAAGCTATGTAACTTACCATTGTGTAACCTCCTCCACTCCTCAATAGCTTTGTCCCTTTTTGTACTAAAATGTATTGGAGATTAGGAAGGTTGAATTTAGAGGAAATGTACCCACATTTGTGTGGAGGGAAATTGGGAAACCATTTAGTAAAAATCACCCTCAGTACACTCAACCAGAATCAAACCCCGAGCTTCGGCACTAAAGTCTAGTGCGAAAGTAGCGCCTTAAACCATGCGGCCACCAGAGTGGGCCATCTTATTTTTAAACACCCTAAATTTATTTTCGTTATGTAAGTTAAGATAGCATGTTTTATAACCAAAGAGTAAGACTCGGCGATACATTCCAAAAAATAGGTTTAATATCTACTTTGATGTACCGTGTATTACGATTTTGGATGTGGCAATACATCGTCTATCACGGTGTATTATATTATAATACGGTACTCGTCTACTACGGTGAATGATGAATCATTGCGATGATACATTGTATATTATGTTGAATCGTCTACTACGATACAGGATGATTCGAAAGCCTCTGTACAAACTTTAGTGAGAGATAGGGGGAACTAAAACAAACCATCTTGGTTAGTGAATGTATGTGCGCAGACGACGTCACCCTGAGGTGCTAGAGAGCGCTGTTGGTACATAAATGAAAGGCAGTTTAACAGCATATTTTCTCAAAGGAGCCACCGCCAACAGTAGTGTACGTCTGACAGAGTCGACGCATTCATTGCTGTGCATTTTCAAACATTCCCCGGCTCCGTACGCTAAAAGGTTCATGTCAGCCATCTCAAAATCCGTTAAATGCTCCATGTTACGCGCACAAACCCGTGTTTTGAATGACGACAGTGAAAAATAGCCATTTGACGCTCCGCCTACAGCGCTCTCTAGCACCTCATCTGCGGACATAAATTAACTAAAAAGGTTTCTTGTGTGTTCCTTACCTTCCATTAAAGTTTTTACAGAACGTTTCGAATCACCTGTATGTGTGTTTGATCCCGATCTACAATAGTTTTGATCCTGTGTTTTATGGACCATATTGATTTAGATTACTGAAAGTAAGAACTTAAAAGTCACTAATCATCAATTATAAAATAATCTGGTTAACTAAGCATTGTAACGCTGCAATTGGTATTTCGTGTCCTAAATTCTATGTATAAGCAAACTTTGCTAAAAATTCAACAAATACCGTTATTAATGCAACTCTGCGATGTATCGTTTCACACTCGATTCACTGCCCCAATAGGCGATCCATGGGGTGGGGGGGGGGCACAAATGTAGGGCCAGCCTTAAAATTATTTAAATTAACTTATTGATGATAAGAGATTGAAGCATCATTTATGAACATAACGGGTCTACAAGGGATCGCATTCGTTTGTTTCTTTACTACTTTTTTTTAGCACCGCGTCTTACTAATCGTTTGGCTTATACGCCTTAGTACTAATTATGTTAATGTGTTAGAGATGAGACAGATTGAGTTTAGAGGACGTGCACCCGCATTTGCGTAGATGAGAGTGGAAACCCGTTTAGGGAAAACCTCCCAGTACACCCAAACGGGATCGAACACTGATTTCCCTGTCATAAGAAGCCTATTGCGATAGTAGCGCGTTGACATTTGGGATACCTATACCTCTATTACATTAGTTACATTTAAACAATTAATGATAATTAATAATAATTAGCACCGCGTCTTACTACCCGTTCGGGTTATACGCTTTAAGTACTAATTACGCTAATGGATTAGGAATTGGGAAGGTTGAATTAGAGGAAGTGAACCCACATTTGCATGAAGGGAGAATGGAAAACCATTTAGGAAAAAAAAAACCCAGTTCACCCGACCGAGATTCGAACCTCGATCTCCCCGTCCTCAGCAGTCGAGCTCAACACGACAAGCGCGTTAGCCAACTACGCCACTGAGGCGGGTATTTAAAAAAATTGAAATTATTTTACAGAAATAACAATTTTAAATGTTCCTTTTTGGAAAATTTTCCGTCTCACATTTCTAATTGTACTGTCTATAGATAAGTAAATGGCGATACAAATTACAAACGAGGTTTAATCGATTGATTGATGGTAAATTTTCTATACTCATGAGGAATGTAAATAAATATTTTCATTCCTAATTTGAATTATTCTAAAATATTTCTAAGAAATGTCAACTACGTAATAACGAATCAAGGTTGTCACTCCAGTATCAACATCAACCCCAATGTTGATAAGATCTTTATTGCTGGGTATAAGGTCGAGTATGAGCGAGCCTATCTCAATTCATGCAAACTGTATCGCCATTTGCTCTGTCCACTTGTGCAGCATCCAGGGCGGTTACTCACTTCGTATCTGTCAACTACAACAGATGTGTAAATAGAATCATGCTGACAAGAGGCCTTTGACACAGATAAATTAACACTTCAGTATTTTGGGATGAGGACAAAGAATACTGCGTCAATGGTTTTATTTGTTTTAAACAATTACAACAAGAATATCACAAGAACAAGGTTGTGCACAGTCGCGGACCAGTTATGTTAATATTTTTAAGAACCGGCGGTAAACCCAGATATTTTCTTTGGGATGGGCATAAACTATGTTAAAGCTTGTACCTTTTTCCAAATATGAATTTTAGAAAGACGTATTATAAACGTCAGTAGATCTTTTAAATATAAGGTATCCTAGTATTAAAATTTAATCGTCTTTTTCCCGACATTTGTTGTGTGAATTAACTAGATGAGGTTCCACACTATGCTATAGCTACACACATCTCTCTGCTGTAACCTGCTGTGTGGAGTAGCTAGACAAGGTTCCACACTAGCTATAGCTACACACCTCTCTCTGCTGTAACCTACTGTGTGGAGCAGCTAGACAAGGTTCCACACTAGCTATAGCTACACACCTCTCTTTGCTGTAACCTGCTGTGTGGAGTAGCTAGACAAGGTTCCACACTAGCTATAGCTACACACCTCTCTCTGCTGTAACCTGCTGTGTGGAGTAGCTAGACAAGGTTCCACACTAGCTATAGCTACACACCTCTCTCTGCTGTAACCTGCTGTGTGGAGTAGCTAGACAAGGTTCCACACTAGTGATCTATAGCTATATATCTATGGGTATCTATTAGCACTTAAGCTTTTCTATCTCACTTTCACATTCATTAATATAAGTTACAGCTGTGTCATTTGTATACTATTCTGTGATCTGATACCTCTAAGTGGAGGCAGCATCTGTACGTTAAGAAAAAAAAACGTATATTTTAAATTTGTTTGTTGTATTTTTTCCGTCCAAGTGTCTGTCAGACCCATAATAGAAATAGTGATAGGACTTTCAGTGGAGGGAGATGATCTAGTCCAGCACGTGGCCTGTTTATTATCTCAGCTAAAGAGGTAGTCGGACGCCTGGGGGATGCCACACAGAACATCCAGCCCCCATTATACAGCCCTAAACGGTTTCAAATACGACCAGTGATAATAAACTAACTCAAGTAGATAAGACGTCCCAGAGTGCAGCTTTCTAGAAACATATCAAGGTTCGCCTCGTACAAATTGTGTCGTGACAGCCACGATGGCGCGAGACGTTTTTATATTACAAACAGGTTAAGTTTAGCCAAAGCATCCATTAAAGAATGAATTTTACGCTTCAACTTTCCTTTTACTATTATACCGGTAGTTATCAACAATACCTTCTCCAAATAATTTTTAAATAAACTATTAAACATTTTCAAAATTTTCATTGCACTAATGTAATGACCATGCTTGTTTGTTTTTTATCACCACGTCTTTCTAACCGTTTGGGTTATACGCTCATGTACTAATTATGCTGGTGGTTTTAAAGATGAGGAAGGTTATATTTATAAAAAGTGTATCCATATTTGCGTGAAAAGAGAGTGGAAAACCATTTTAGAAAAAAAGTCGGTACACCCGACAAAGATTCGTACCTAAATCTCTCCGTCATCAGCAGTCTTATCTACTGCGAGAGTAACGCCTTAGACCATGTGGCCACATAATCAGGCCTGACGACCCAAGGACTCACTAAGTTACATGTATTTTCTATTTCTTATTATTTTCATATTAGCCTATTGTTTATTTATTTAATTAAAATAACAAAAACAATATCATTTCAATTACCTACTTTATAATCATACAAAATGTAAAGCACCATTTTTTAATGAAAGTGTGACTTTGTTACAATGCATCCAAAATAGACTATTTGAGTGGCTACTATAAATTTGTTTCATTCGTGAAGAGAGTTTTTTGAGTTTCTATTTTGTTATCTATAATTAGTGTTATCAATTAAATTAAATCAATTTTAGTTACATTTTCTCATAAATATTACCAAATACGTGTAAAAGAATTGGTGAGAAAAACATAGTTATTTAGTGACAACAATGATGCTGCTTCATTTTGCCGTTGAGCTTTTCGAGTTTGAGTGCTACCCACATCTTTCTGAGGATCTTGATCGTGACAAGACCTGAATACCCTTGTTACAGAGGCTATATTGTCAGGAGAGGGAAAATAGCCTTATCAGCTTCCCGATTCAGAAAGTGCTATATCCTTTGAGTTGGGTCCGAAATTCCGAGCACAGGAGGGTTCCAAAACATTGTTTCAACACTGTTGCTATTGTAAGTAATGTAGTCATTATTCGAGACTAGCGTGTTTGGGAACCACTGGTTTACGGTAATAATGTAACCTTCAACGTAGAGGAACTGTACAACCTTTTGATATGTATTTAAAAAATAAAAATATGGTTTTAAAAGTGTTTAAATTTTCTAAAAGCGAAGGACCCCCCCCCCCTTCCATGTTAATGCCGGTGAACACGTGGACCATGTGGCCATGATGTGAGTTGATTGTGTGTCCTAGTTCCTCTGTGCGTGTTCGTAAGCCACGAGACAGAAAGAACACAACTAACTATTTTCAGCTGTGACAGCCAAGGAGCATGACGTCAGAGTCAGGAATGGTTCAGATGAAATGCCGCTGGACTCGTCATGAAGCAAGGTGTGAGCAGCCTCACCCTTCACTCGGTGTCGGTTAATTTAATTCATCACCACCAGAATGAGCCCTATACAGCTTGTCAATGGTGAACATGGTGAACTGCAATATATAGTTCGGAGCGGAATGTAGCTTTTGAAAATTAATATTTAGAGGTATATTAGTTTTCAAGTGTATTTAATAAACACTTTCCCCCACCTTTTTCGAAGTTTTGAACGTAGACAATGTTATAAAAACACGTATCGGCAGGCACGCGGGCTATATTTTTAGTCTCCTCTCATCTAAATTGTCGGTGACGAAGAGGTTGGGGTCCAGATACCAGCTGGATAGGCTGAGGATAGTTTTTCCTAAAATATTTTCCACTTTTCTTCAATGCGCATTTTTTTTAAATTCTTACATCCATTACTGTTTCCAGCCTATGGCCGGGGTCAGTTTTTTATTCAAGCCATATATTTTCCATTACAGGCTTGCTAGGTTTGTCTTAGCTTCATATACCTTATCTATCTTGAGACAAGGGCAGGCACAACATCCAATACCCGGCCGTTAATTCATCACTGTGAAAGAGTAAACCCACAATTCACCAATGATAAGTTTTTAGGCCATGCCGGAAATCGAACCCGGGCTACCGACTGAGTAGAGGCCTCCTGCTACGCAAATAATAGTACATTTCTTCAAAAATGTCCATCTTCTATCCTTGCCCAAATTATTGTAACAAACGGGTGGTAAAACATAAAAATATCAAATGCGGTATTCCTTTATCCCCGAATATGATTGGTCAGCGGGCAATATTGAATTGTGAAAGATCTCTCTCTGGATCGAGAAATACGAATTGTCTATCAACGTGTCCACAACTTTCTTGAAATGTGTATTCAAGATACTAATGTGTGATATTTTAACTTTATTGTATAATAAACCTTTGTAGTAGTTTTCTTAAATGTCCACTTTAAAAAAGAAATTGTTAACTGAGACTAGGGCAGACTGTGGACTAAGTGCCTATTTCCACGAGCGATTTTAGCGGCGCTACTAACGCCTGTAGCCTGTTCTAAGAATTCAGCAATAAAATGGAATTAGAGGGCGAAGTATTTGCAATGGTTTTGTTAAATAAGACAATTAATTTAAAATAAATGGCGTCATTAGTACTGAGTACACCCTCTACTTTCAACACGACTATAAACAGGACATTTATATGCATTTAATTTAAATAATTTAAATTAGTTTAAAAAGGACACTGAACATAGGAATTGAACCCAGGACCTTTAGCTTAGCGCGCCAATACTCTACCATTGAGCGACCTATCTAAGATACATCCCGTGCTAAGAATCATTCTTCACTAATAGAATAAGGCACTGTGATGGAGGTGTGTTAATTGTCGGCTACGTATGTGCGATCAATGATGTCACGAGCTATCATATACCACAGCCATCTGCGACCCGGGGGGGCTGGGTTCCGGGTTTGATTCCCGTGCACAAGTGTCATTTTGCAACTAATTTAAATTAATTGAAATGTGGTTACCTCCATACGGAGGGTGCCGTAATTACACACGTCACATAACAGTTCACAAAATGGGGAAAGACAAAAACACATTTTCAAGTATTTTCTCATGTCAGTATAATCTTTTGGTGAAAGATTACATAATATAATAATAATGATATTGAAACCCAAACTGCATTTCTTTCTCGACAACAAACAACCTCACATCTTTGTGCTGGGGGTCCGGGGTTCAATCCTCAGTACCGGCACAGATTTATCTGATTACCAAACCCTTCCTTCACCTCTGACAAGACGTGTATTAATCACAACTTGTGAATGTGAGGAATGCCAGGCCTCCACCGTGGTTTGGATTCCACGTTAAACTGTAGGTCCTCCATTTCATCTCACAATCACCCTACCATTACACATTAGCGTGAGTATAACCCGAACGGGTAATAATAAGACGCGGTGCTAATAATAATGATCCCACATATTAGCTCTCAAAGATTGTTGGCATGACATTTTCTAGTTAGATGCGAGTATAATTCTGAAAGGCTAGCCTAGTAAGACAACACACGGCTGGGCTCTCGAGAGAGTCGCGCGTATTTCTGCCACCAGTGAAAACACACATTGAAAAACATTGTTTAGGAATCATAAATAGAGTAAAAAATTTGTAATCGGCAAGCAGGTGGGCAGGAGGACTCCTTCAGAAAATAAAATAAAATATAAAAGAAATTGGAGACATGAATGGGGAAGGGGGTGTTAGTGTCTATCTTCTAGGGTTTAAGAGATATTGTTAATCAAGTAGGAATTTTCCTTTTTTGTGTAAATCAAGACTAGTTAGGTCTATCCCCAAAACCGCTTTGCCAATCTCTTCAGTTACAATATAGGCCTATAAGCATACGTCCAGCGCTTTCAAAAGTCTTTAAATATATCATACTCAGACAAATATATGACTTTAATTTTAGTTTTATTGAACTGGCACATAATATAAAAACTATTTGTTTAAAGTAGGTTATATACATACGTATTAGCTTAATGTACTACAGTGGATTCCGGTTGATTGGAGCACATCGGGCTAGGTCACACTGGCCCAACTAAGCGGCTGCCCCAATTAACGAAATTTTAAATGTACAAACATTTATTTAAAAACCCTAAAACTAAAGCGAAAAGTAAACAAAATGTACATATGTAAAATTAATATATAGTACATACTTGTATGTGTCAAGTAAGGGTTACACATTACTTAAGAGCTCTTTCTTTTAAAAAAATTATCAAGTGTACCCTGATGTGTTTTCTTTATGGACTGCACCTGTACTAAGTCAGCGCAGGTATCTACAGCGGCCCCATGACTACTTTGGTGCTGAGTGACAGCTCACAGCTGACGGCTTTGGAAAAGCAACCAGACCAAATTATGTATCCCTACGCCAGACCATATTATCAGCAAAAACATGTGTTTAGTAGCTGTCACTTCTGACAGTCAAAATTTAGGTTTATACCTAAATGTCGACTTCAGAAGTCAGCTGCGAGCTGTCAGTCAGCAACAAAGAAGCCACGGGGCTACTGTAGAACTGATAGAGGGCTGCCTGCATTGCCTTCCTGCATGAAGTAGTATCTCAATTCTCAACAAATAATAGCGAATGTTTCCAAAGACAACTTAAAGAGTACTTACTTTAGGCAGGTGGCATGATGGATTGCCCATTCGTACAATAATTTCATTTGTACAATTGGCAGCAAAAGGCCAACAACTGAGTCAATGGTGGTTGCGTTATCTGATAGCTTGTACATTTGTAGCTTACGTTTTCCACACATCAATCACAGACTCTGCCGTAAAATATGAGTAGAATAAACCTGGGCACGGAACGATTCCTGGATAACCCAGTGGTTAGAGCATTGGCATACTATGCCAAGGGTGCCGGGTTCGATTCCCGTGTCCAGGTGTCATGTTTCAATTTAAAAGAATATAAAGTAATGATCCTAAAAGTCAGTATAGGCCTAAAGTTGTTCGGCTTAAAGGTCAGTTGGTCTAGTCATTTGGCATAGCCTACTGACGGATACCGTGTATGCATCACTATATGATCAATTTTACCCAAACTATTTGTAGAACTCTGACTAATTTGTTTCTTCATAAATCATATCGTTGTTCAATGAACTATTTTGTTTGTGGCGGCGGTTTATTGTAAGAACTCTGCTCAAGCGGGAGGAAACCACATGGCGTAATGTGGATTGTAGATGACTAATAACGGTGATATGACGGGCCGATGGAAGGAATCATATTCACATATAGAAATTTTTGTTTAGAATCCCATTGAGGTATGTATTCATGTTGACAAAAAACATTTAAAAAAAACCTGCATGCGTGTTAAGGTCCGGCTACACGTAGCCGCACCGCGTTTTTCCGATGGAATGCTATTAATTAGTGTTGGGCAGAATCGGATGAATAGAATCGATTCATTCGAGATTCTTTCGAAATCATTCGAATTAAAAAGTCATTCGAATGAGAAAAACATTCGAATGAAGGGTGACTTGACGCGAGCTGGCCGATTCATTCTCTTACCCCACCCTTGCCAGAAGTGCTGAGGAAAATCGACCTTATGATTATTAATGTTTCCAGGCTATCTCTACACAGGTTTTCATTTCTATTAGGTTAATTTTCAATAAATAGTCCTCATTGCTATACAATAATCGACCTTACGCATTCAAATGATTCTAAGGCTAATTTAATACAAAGTTTAAGTGGTTGTACAGTTTACAATCGAATAACAGCCAAAAATAATTCGAATGAAAATTACAAAATTATTAGATTATTTTGCTACGTGGATTGTTCTTTTTCATTTCCTTAAAATTTTACCTTCCTAACTAATTGCATATAGCACGAATGGTTTGAGAGATAATTTTTTTTAACGTTGACTTAAATTTATTAAGTAGATAAGTATATACTTTTTATGTATTT
>CABFVZ010002873.1:63746-95902 GCA_902151445.1 Timema monikensis | reverse complement strand
ACACACATCATTGACTCAGAGAGGGATATATCTCCCCTGGTCCCTAAAGCCAGCACACTTTATTTTATATGATATGACAAGATAAGTGTTTCCAATCCCACTCCATCAAGGTTTTTTATAAAAAAACACCGCATCTTACCACACACTCGGGCTATACGCTTGAATACTAATTATGCCAATATGCTAAAGATAAGGAAGATTAAATTTTAGAGGTAATATAGCAGAATTTGTGTGAAGAGAGAGTGGGAAAACGTTTAGTAAAACCACCCTCAGTTGGCATACAACCTACCAAGATCTGAACCTCGAACTCTGTCATTGGCCATCCAGTCTATTGCGAGAGTGACGTCAGAGACCAGGGGTTTGAAACATTTTTGATATCCTAGACCATATGGGTATAAAAAAAAATTGTTGTATCGATTTGAAAAAAAAAATGTGGAGCAAAGAGAGTTCAACTTTATATTTTTCATCTAGTAATTAGTTATTAAATACATTTTATTGAATACAATTGTTTGTTTTCTAAATATTTTGTGGGTTAGATAAAAATCAGTTGGTGGGCCGTAGGTTGTTGAACCTTGTCCTAAACCATTTGATCACCAAGCGGGTCCTTTCAATGTTCGTCATCAACGTATGCGATTTATTGTAAGAAGACATCACATACTGTGCTTGTATTGTGGAAATTGTATTTTGTACTACGAAAGCTTTCCCCTTCAAAACTTATTAGTTACAAGGGCGCCCGCAGGATTTGTCTCCGGGAGGCCGGGGAGAGGGGCCGGGGGAGGCAAACTATGAGTCTGGGGGGTATGGAATATCCCATAGAACGGTAGGACGTCCTGAGTGCTCCCCCGGGATTATTTATTAGATTGAAGCCTCAAAACACGCTTTTTAAGGCAATCCATGTCTCCTGAAAATAAGGTACAACATAAGAAAAATGTTTCAAACTTCTAATATTTATATAACCCCAGAATCTCAGGGGGAGGGGGGTCATTGCCTCCCTGCTTCCCTCCTGCGGGTAACCCTAATTGGTTACTCTCAAAACCAGCTCTAAATTAGGCCAATAATAGATAAATAAGGTTGCGCTGGACTTGAGCTCAACGCTGTAACGAGAGCGCAGTATCTACAGTAGCCCCGTAGCTTCTTTGGTGCTGACTGACAGCTCACAGCTGACGGTCAGCACCAAAGAAGCCACGGGGCTACTGTACTTCCTTTCTACTGTATGACTCATAGAAAAAAGGACTACTACGAATGGTGCGACTGCCGCAAGATATCTCCGAAGCATAAAGTAATAAAGTTGCTTTGGACCAAGCTAATTAGAGGAACAGGTTTGCTTGTAGCTAGCTGGCCAATGGGATTGCAGTATTCGAACTGGCACGAACGCGTCACAAAAAAGATTTTAATCATCTGTCTGACGCCTGTCTACTTTGTAAAGGCAATAACTTCAACTTCTTTTTTAGTAATGGTTTTAAGTGTTTTTAAATGTTGTTTATTTTAATATTCTTAGTTGAATCCTTTTGATTTAATTTGATTTAATAACACACATAAATTAATAGATTTATTTTTAAATATACTTTTAACATTATTGTATTGTTAATAGCATATATTAGTATAGTTAGTATAGTTAAGCCTATAGCACTTGTATTTACTGTATGAATATTAAAATACATCACATTAATATTATTATTAATAGCAAATAGCTCTTAGAAAAATCAACAGTGCAAATTACTATGTAATATGGCCGCAAAATATTATTGAAGACCTTTATTAAATATTAAAATTAAAGACATGTTGCTTTTCAACAAAGAAGCATCACAAGACTATTTTAATTTATAAATATCACATTTTCACCTTATTTACTATAACCATACTATTTATTAAGACTAATTAACAAATTTGTTGAATTTTTTACAAGTTTTCTTTCTTTACATTGCATTGTTCCTTTTTCTTTCTTTCTGCTGCTCTCGCTGAACATTCAAATAATTAATTCTAATAAAAATTATTTGTTTGCAATATCCTTCCATTAATTTCATATTAATATTTAGTGCATGCAATCGAGAAGATATATAATTAACAGTTTTTAGCAAGACTATTTTTTTCCCTTCAAACTATTCTTTGTGAAATTTGACGAGGTAATGCTCTATTTTATTGACTTCTGCAGTCCATCGTTCAGAAGGATCAATAAGTCCACCAAAAGATAGATGCTGAATCCAAGATGGGAATGCATAATTATGCTGCTTACTTACGGAGCCTTGTATTTTGATGGAAATATTTCCCAGGTGTGATTTTTTTGTTTGTTTGCTAAATAGCCAGCAAGATATGAGATCCCATCACTTTCTGATGACCACCTGTGTTGTAAGCTTGATGCAGAACTAATGCATGATGTACTCTCATTGTCACATAAGTCGAAGTCATCTGGTTCTGGTTGTTCTATCTGTCCAATAGCAATATCAATCCTTGCTTGCTTTAAAGCATCTGTTATGAGAAAGTGACCCGAGTTTCTTCTGGTCTATTTACTTTAGAATTGGTATGTACAGTACCATACAAAGATTTCTCCAAAGGAGCATAGTTATAATCTTGTATATATTTCATTTAGTGGTGATGGATGGTCGTAAAGATCACCTATGCTACTTAACTGAAAATAAAGAAAAGATGGATTTGCTTTATATAAAAATGTTACTAAATTTTTATTGTGAAATAACTCTAGAGTAATATTAAATACATCCACTAATATGGAAAATAAAAAAGTTCCTTATTAATAAAATATTGAAAAATATTTATACAATAAATATATTCAAATTTCTTATTCAGATATATTTAAATTCGACACAACAAAATAAGGATTCATATTTTAAGAGGAGTTGTTATTAAAGGGCCCAGAAAAGGGTTTCAAAAACACAATATTTAAAAAAAGAGTTTATTAGAAACTGGTGGAGGGTGCGGGTTTTCCCACACAGTTTCAACTAGTATTTTATTAAAATTAATATAAAATAATATAATAATTTGCACACCTGCGAAAATAAGTTTTACAGACAGTCTTGGTTGAGACGATCCGTTAAGAAGTAATTTATGTCATTTTTTTAAGAGATCTACAAAAAGCCCCTTCAAATATTTGCTAGTAATGATGATTCCTTTTTGGAAAGTTTGAAGGATTTTACTTCCAACACATGTCATATTTGTCATTGTAGCTATCATATATTTTAGAGTTGACTTTTGAGTCTCTCTTTGTAGACCGTAAGGCATTTTTGATTGTACTTTCATACTTATTGAGTATGAATTGAGGATGTCAAACCAATTCTTAATTAAACTGATAAATTCACCAGTTCTCTTTGCCAATTCCTTGTCTTCCCCTGGCAAGTAATGCATAAGAGCTGTAGAAGCTGTATGTGACAACAGCTGTGCTGCTATTTTCACATTCTGTCACTGTGATTTTTCACAGGTTAAATGCAATTGTTTTAACTTATGATATGAACTTATTTCAGTTCTTGTGATGTCAACCAACCCTTTTAGAGGGGTTGTATTAATAATTTTACCATTCAAGAGGAAGCCAGTGTCCAAAAACAAATTTCTTGTCAACTGAAGCAGGTGTGGTGAGTCAGAGAAAACATTTTATTTTTTTTCGTTAGTGATTGGACGTTCGACGCATGTGTTTTCAACTTTAATGTTTAATTCCTTCCACAGTCCTTAGTTCCCACCATCACAATCGTAGACACTTGTTACTACAGTTAACTGAACTTCTTCTAATCTAGAAATTACTTTAAAAAGTAATTATCTGGTCATTGATCAAAACCAATGTAAACTGGTTGCTTCCAGGAATCTAAGGGTCCTCTGGCCATTATGACTTGCACATATGAATGTGGCCCAACAAATTCGTCTTTATATATATATATTCATAATTGGAAGCAATTTTAACTTCATCAAATGACAGTACAGTTCATCTTTGTAAAGGGGACTTATTCTTTCAAGAAGATTCCATTATCGTCAACACATCTTCTAAAATACCATTTCTCAAATTGCTATTCAGTGCCCATTTTCTGAGTGTTTTCAGTCCTGGAAGAGGATAGTTCAATTTTTTCCTTGCATATATGTAGCTCCTCTGGCTGTAATATCTAAAAGTAAATGCCTCAGATAATTCTACTGTAATAAATCTTGCTTTTGTTTTGCGTTTGAGAATAATGTGTATCTGATTAAGGATCAGACAAGTTTTAGACTAATCCTTTGTTTTTTTCATCCCAACTAGGAATTTTATTACACTTGCTTTCCAATATTCTGATTTTTTTTATCTACTTTAGCAAGTTTATTTTCTAAGATCTCTAACTCCCCTTTTTGATTCTTAACTCTATCCAATAATGTTTTATTTAGTTTTTCTAATACATTAATTATTTTCGTTAAGTTAACCAATTCATTTGATTTGTCAACAGATGTAGGTGTGGGTTCAGAAACCTCTAGAATATCTTTCACTTCTTCAGTGCATTGAATTATTGACGATTCCGCCTTGGGAAGACTAGATTGAGCCATTAATTTTTCCACCTATGTTTTTTTTTTCACATGTTGAGACAGGCGTTGACGTGGAACATCTGGTGAATTAAAAAGTAAATGTAGCGAGGGGAGAGCTGTAAAGAAAGTAAGTTATAACATAGATTACAAAAAGAAATAAAAAGCTAATCAAATTAAAAAAATAATACAAATCATCAAATCAACTTTTAAACCAAAGTCACCAAAAAATTATAGAATGGGCTACATGTTTACATAACAATACAAACAAAATCTCAAAAAAACTATAAAGAAAACCTACCAGTTTTTTCCAACTATTTTGGCATGGTTCCCATTAATTTTACCTGAACAGAATCCATATAGCCATCTTCGACAAAATGACCGCTACAAATTCTTTCATTGTATGTATTAATTTGGTCTTCTCAGTGGCACTAGGCAATCCATTGCCTACGAATTGCCGGATCCTCGGGGAAGCAGAAAAATATACGTTGGATTCAACTTTCTTTTGTCAATCTGGACTGATTCTTATAAATATCAATACCGCGCGTTTTTCCAAGCATCTGGAAAAATATTCGCAGATGTAATTTTACAATTGGTGGCTGACGGCTTGGCTTAGTCAGTAGCGTACGCAGTAGGGTCCCAGGTTCGATTCCTGGCGATGCCGAAAAATGTATATTTGGTGTAATGGGCTTCACTTACACAGGTATGAATTTGTAGCTGGGGTCTGGCTGCTGTGTTCGTCCATTAGATTTTAAGTCGTGTAATGATATAGTCAGTCTGCTAAGAAAGATCACGTTGAAAAAAAAGAAAAAATATATAATCGGTAGTGATATTAAAAAGTCAAGTGAAAAGAAGCAAAATATTTATATAAAAGATTATCAAGAAAATAATCTAAGTTGTAAGATTGAGCTTTATTATGTAATTTCAATGGGAATGGGTCTAATAAAAAGTACCGGTAGGCATTTTCCAGCATATTTTGCACGTCCTTCTGCCAAAAGTAAAGTTATTTGTACTGTTTTAACGTCTAAAACATTAAAAAAATATATTAAAATAGATAAAAAGGACCTACCTTATTTAAAGTAAAGCAGATTCACAAAGTTGAGCACCCCACACGGGCCTTTCAAATCTTATAAGAAAACAGTAGATTATAATATAGTTTTTTAAAGTGAAAACAACGAATGCTCACACTATCTATTGAATACTAACTGCCAGAAGCGGATTTACACTATAGTTCCACTAGGCACGGGCCTAGAGGCGGCGGCACATTTTAAATAGCATTATTTTTATTTTTAATAATTACGTTTAAAAATTATCGACTAACATTATTGAAATAGTTTAAGTTAAAGTCAAAACGACAATATTTCTTTTTAAATAACTGTGCTTTGCATTTAATTTGTAACTAACGCCAGTCTCCCCTTCTTCATAATGTAAATTCAAGCGATTGTAGGGCATGTACATGCCAGATTTTCTTTCGTTGAAATCTTTTCTCGAATACTGGCTTCCAACCCCCCCGCCCCCCCCGCCCCCCCCCTTTACCCCAAAAACCAAGACCTCTTTCCTCCGAAACCTCCTAAAACACTTGAAAAAAGAATTGGGGTGAGGAGGCATATTATAATTGTGGCTAGGGGCGCAAAATGTTTAAATCCGCTACTGCTAACTGCGGTGCTAATTATTACTAAGATCCTACAAATTATAAGGCTAAAATATCTACAAAGTGTGGATTTTGTTGTTGTTTTTTTTTCAATTCAAATGCAGCGAAACACGTGGCATACAATAACAACAAGGTTATAACATTCTTCGTGATGACGCGTTGTGTCAGCATGGCAACCAGAAATGGTGGGGCGCGTCCTAAGTAACAAACTAAAATTAGAGCTAATGTAATAATGTATACAAGATACAACCAATTACAAATATGCTTGGTACTGTTTTGAACTTAAGTACTTACTACAGTTTAGCACTAAGCTGATAGCATTAATTCAACTGACTCTCAAATTCCTGTTCTTGTCATACTACAGAGAGTTACCATTCTATACCTTTATTATCTATGGTTGCCTGTGACAGAGACAAGGAGCAATGCCAAGCGTTGATAAACTTCTAATGCTGAACTGTTTTGTGCTGCCATCTACCGTACAATAATCTAACGATGCAGCCTTGACCGATATAAAACAGTAGTACCTTGTAGAAAATAAATGGGCATACAGTAATAGATGGAACGTTTCAAACTGACCAGTGACAAGAAGGAACGAACAGTTCCTTTCATCTGTCAGGAATGGGCTGTGAATGTGACGTCCGAGGAGCAGTGACAAAGGAGCAGGTTGTGATTTCACAACCCACCCCCTACTCATCCTTCTCATTCTTGGGTCATCACCATCCTTGGCGACCTCCCCAAGAATAGCAACCATAGCACCATAGTCTACCTCCCTCCCTTCCGGAACGTCTACACTCCAGATCATGCCAAACTATTGAAAGAGAGGAAAACGAGTGTGTATCGATAAGCATCAGCCTCCGCTGACGTCCAAAGCTACGTCTCCGACACCAATTCTCTCTTCCCCCCCCACCCAGGATCAACTCTTGAGATAGCTCCCACTCTGTCTCTTAACAGCCCCCGCACCAGAATCCTTCAGTTCAATCTGAAGTTCTGCCTCAAGTAACCGTTTTGAAACAGGCTCATCTTACAATCTGCAGACCTACTTCAACCCCCCAATAACGCTGCACCTCTGTGAATTCACCTCCTCCAACCCACCAAGTCCCTCATCCTAGTGATACTATTACTTGAGATTTTGACTATTTGCTCCAACAATATCAGCAGTACAGACTTATCTTACATCTCCATTCAATACTAATTTGGTTTCAAAACCTCAACAGAAGTCAACCGTTCAACCAGCCGATAACAAGATATATATTTTACATGTAACTTAAGTAAAAAAAAATCGCAGTTTTGGTAACTAAAGAAAGAAAGACTGAATGAAAATATTTAATATGCGTACAATCTCATTTTTATAGGAAGCCCGTTATTTGGAAATCGGAATTCATAATTCTCATAGTGGGGAGAATAAATAATATAAACTGTGGTTACATTCTATGTTCATTTGATTAATCCCCCATACATTAATACAGTAGGAAGTATTATTGGAAGCTTTTGATCAATTTCTAGATGAAATTTTTAGTTAATGAATTAAATAAGAGATTTACAGGATGCCAAACTTTAGTAAATTTCAATAGAAGTTTCGCGTGTCAAAAGTGGGCTTCCCATTAAAAACCGGGTTTAAACTATTGAAGGAACTGTACTTGTTTCAAATAACATGGTTTTTATTTATTTTAAGAATCAAATTAGATCAATTTAGATAAAACAAATGTCACAATTACTAAATCACTAGTCAATCTCAGTAGTCCTGAGGTAAAGTACTTACCTCACGACTCTATGTTCATGAGTTCAAGCCCAGCTGGGGTCGATGTATTTCTCTTGCGAGATAAAAATCTGTAGCACAGCTACCATCAAAGGTGAGGTAAAGGTGTTGGTAACATGTCGATTGTGGCATGTAAAAGAAATCCTTGAAGACATAGCAAAATACCTCTCCTGGGAAAATTGGTAGAACATTTCACTCTCGCTAATAGAAATTATCGTGTGCTGATATGATACCTAAAATAAATTCAAATTTAAAAAAATCTCGTGTCCCAACTAAATATGCCACGTGCTTCAGGTTGAAAACCACTAATTTATCTGATAAAATGTACATTTGAGTTTTATTTTAATCTTTTTTTGCTGTGTTTTATTTGTATTTCATTACGCTTGGCCAAACGTGAAATCATCAAGGTTTACAGGACCAAGTCGTTTAATCCAAAGGGCTATTATTGCGTTTGTATTCAACAGTTAAGTGGAGTTTTAGGGACGGGATTGTAAGAGGGGAGGGTATTTCCCCAAACGGAAGTAATTACGTGACACCGCAGGGGGTGCTATTGAAATCAAAGGCAAAAGCTCGGGGATAGACCAAGGATTTGAGAGAGATAACTTTGGACTTCCATTGGAGGGTCGGAGCAATTAAAACACCAGGTTTCCCAAAATGTAAACGTCTAAATGTGCTTTGTGGATTTCTTTTACGTATCTTAATTAATTTTCTATTAATACTATGTCTTTAAGGTTTCTAATGACGTTTGGTCTATTTCCACTACAGCCAATCCTTCGGTAGGGAGCTGCAGGTCTTATGGAGAAAAGCTTTACCTTCGCTCTCTCAATTAACTGTTGCCAAATCTCTTCGCTCTAAGTAATATATCTGAAGGGGGTGTGCTGGGGCGAGAAGGAGCTACTGGCAACACCGAATAACCAGCGTTGCGAAACTTGTCTTATATTTGAGAGGAGATTGACCATACGAAAAGAGATAATGACAACGCTGTTTCCTGATAATAACCATGTATCTACCTCAGCAATTATATCCAGTTTAGTACACTCAACATAATGAAACGACCCCGTAATAACTAACCCCCCAGCCACACGAGTTGGGAAGCAATTGAAACGATACGCTCCTAGGCTATTATTTATTAATATATATGGTCATAATCCACATAGAGTACAAACATGGCTAATACTCTTAAATAAGTCAAATGGAACACTTATATATATGGACTTCATTGTTTTTGTGTCTCCTGACAGGTGACCTGGTGGTCTAGGGGTAAGGTGTCAGACTTCTGTGCTGTGGGTACGGGGTTCAATCCCCGGTTCCGGCACAGATTTATCTGATTGCCAAACCCTTCCTTCACCTCTGACAGGACGTGTATTAATCACAATTTGTGAATGTGAGAAATGCCAGGCCTCCACCGTGGTTCGGATCCCACGTTAAACTGTAGGTCCTTCATTTCATCTCACAATAACCCTACCATTACACATTAGCGTAAGTGCGTATAACTCGAACGGGTAGTAAGACACGGTGCCATTAATAATAATGTATCCTGAACATCATATGTTACTGTTCACTGTATATACATATAATCATACATATATATACATATAATCATACATATATACATATATATATAATCATATATATATATATATACTGACTATATATATATAGTCAGATCCTACTATATATAGTACGATATGGCTAATTCGAAGAATTGGATAATTCAAACCCACCACGTTTCTCCATGAAATTCTTATTTAAATCAATGGTGAATAATAATATTTAATTCGAATAATAGAAAGAAATATTTGGATAGTTTAAGGTTATGCAGTGTTTGTACTAATTTTAAACAATACTTAAAGATATTTGTTAAAATCCCACGCATTTACCAAGAATGTCAAATAAAGTTTCTTGAGTTAGTGTGAAGTGTTGGCTCGACTTTCGCTTCTTCTCTGTGACGCTGTATTCACGTGACGCCCAGCGGGAAAAGAGTAATAATATTTAGCACCGCGTCTTACTACCCGTTCGGTTTATACGCTTTAAGTACTAATTACGCTAATGGATTAGGTATTGGGAAGGTTGAATTAGAGGAAGTGAACCCGCATTTGCGTGGAGGGATCGAGATTCGAACCTCGATCTCCCCGTCCTCAGCAGTCGAGCTCAACACGACAAGCGCGTTAGCCAACTACGCCACCGAGTCACGTTGCGTGTCCACAATGATATAAGTCTACGCTTTGTTTATGTTCAATTTGTAAAGTTTTTATATTTTGTGTTTAATTTTGTTTTTTTATTTATGTATATATTGTTTGTGTGTGTTTTATAACGCATATATAAAATGTGTGCGTTTAAATATAGAATATTTTGAGATTATTTATTAATTGGGTACCAGCTGTGTAAATATTCATAGAAAGGTTTGATTCGAATTTTGGATATTTTTAATTGTTTTAGATATCCCTTGGACTTCTAATTAAATAGGTTCTACTGTTTGTGTGTATATATATATATATACACATTATATATATACATTATATATATATATATACATTATATATATACACACAGAGAGAGGAGAGACGGAGGTAGAAGAAAATCAAACGTTTTACTTGGATGACAAAAATCATTACAGTTGTAAGGCTAAGCAATATTTTGTAGTTTTTTTGTTGTTGCATTGATAATTTAGAAATATTACGTAAGAAAATAACGTATGTGAACTAAATATTTATATTCTTACATTATATTTCTATATCAACAGTGCCAAAAAAATAAAATGTATAAAATATTGCTGACACTTAAGAAAAATCTTGATTATTTTTGTTATCCAAATATTAAAAGTTTGGTATATTTTTTCCACAAACATTTTGATAGTTATAAGTCTACTCTTCACAGCAAGGATTCTAATAAGAGTGTCTTGGGAATCCCTCTAAGATTGTAGGCCATCAAATCTTTCTCTGCCGCGTTGTAGTCCACAGATTGAAATGAAAGTTTAAAGCTTACAGTAGTAAATACTTATGAGCAGAAAATTGGTATATATTTTTTTCTTACGTAACTCCTACAAAAGGTGTATAAAAAAGTTCATTCACATTAAATGAAGTCAACATTCCGACTTTTGTTGGGTTTGTTATGTTTTCGTTAACTCTTTTTGTGCCCGGAAACTTTTTATTTCCCTTCATCAAGCTCGGTGAAAAAAGTATATATTTTTTTTCCCCTACTATTATTATTTTTTGTTATTATTTTTCTCCTTCCCTTTTGTGTGTGTTTTTCTTTTCTTATTTCGTTTTCAATTTGTCAAATAGAGTATTGTGGCCTTCTAACCTTTCCCCCACTTACTTCCCCCTCCCCCCATCATCCCATGGTGAACCCACAGGGGTGATAGCCAAACTAACTTTGAAAGTTTGCTCACACTTGTAAGACAGCTGTGATTAAGCTCGGGTGATATACGTCGAAACATAACAAAGGGAGAAGTGTTCTAAAAAGTATCGTAAGTAGCTTACCACAATCTTGATGTCGTGCTAGTTGTGGGTGTTATTGATTTGATTTTCAGGTCCTTGAAACATTTATATTAGATTTTTCATTTACTTTAGTACAACAGTATCCAATATTAAATGTTATCCCTTTAACAATCAATTCTTGCATCAAAACACGCGGGTTTTATTGAGTGTTTTTATGAACCTCATTTTTTTTTAAGGCACACAATACAAAGATATACCATTTCACTCCTTAATACATATTTTAATTATATTAATATTAGTTAATCAAATTTTTAGAGGTGACCTGGTGGTCTAGGGGTAAGGTGTTGGACTTCTGTGCGGGGTTCCGGGGTTCAATCCTCGGTCCCGGTACAGATTTATCTGATTACCCAACCCTTCCTTCACCTCTGACAAGACATCTTGTGAATGTGGAGAATTCCAGGCCTCCACCGTGGTTCGGATTCCACGTTAAACTGTAGGTCCTTCATTTCATCTCACAATCACCCTACCATTACACATTAGCGTAAGTGCGTATAACCCGAATGGGTAGTAAGACGCAGTGCTAATAATAATAATAATAATAATAATAATGATACATTCTTATAAAAACAAAGAATAATAATTAATAATATTACCATGAACCCTCCTGTTTTAAATATTGTAATTAAATTGTATGGTTGCACTGCATCTTACTACCCATCCAGCCTAATGGGGCTGGTACGAAGTAGATAAATAAGATGCAATGTAACCTTATTGGCGTCGAGTTAAAGTGGGACACAATTTAGTAAAAAAAAAAAAACACCCGCAGTACACCCGACCGGCATTCTAACCCAGACCTACCCAATACCATAAAACAAGAATAATCAAGACTTACGTCTTTGTCAGCGTGCCCACCGATGTGGGTCATAAATTCGTAAGTTGCTAATTACTTAATTATTTGGAGGTGAGCGAACGCTCATATAATTAATTGTACCAGTGACGTTTAGAGGATGGAAATGAAATAATATTTTACCTACGGATATAATCGTATCAAGTATTTTATTCATATCTAGATCCTGTTTAACTTTATATATAAAATTGTGAATCTAATTTTTCCGGAAAAATTACTTATTTAAATATTCGGGTATCTCCAAATTTGATCATATATCTGCAACTATTTGAGGTAAAAAATAGCTTTTCAATGCAAAGTTGTAACACCATTCAAAATAAAATAAAAACTCTTATTTGAAATATATGTTTTTAAAAGCCAATAGTTTCCAATATTTTAGCAAACAATTTTTTTTTAATGTAGGTTTGTAAAATGAAGAGTTGAATGCAATGCTCTTTGGTGAACAAACATGAACCTTTTTTTTTTCTATGTTTCAGTGACAGTGTATAATATTTTATTAATGTTCTTTGGTGGAATGTGATGTTCTTGTTTACTTTTTGTTTCTGCAAAATGTATATTATTTTGTTTCACATATCTTACCAGTTCAATGTATATGTCTCCATTTTAAGGTAAATAATCAAGAAAACCTGTGTGGTGTAACGTAGCAATTATTTGTTTAACAAATCGGACTTTATCGGGTTGAATTTTAATCACCGCATATTTTTGTGGTTAAAGGAACACTTCACAAAGGTAATTAGCACTGAGCCACTTCTTGCTACCCATCCTCAAAATTATGGAAATGAGAAAAATAATGAAAAGGAAATGCACCAGAAATTGCTTATAAAACGTAAAATTGCGTTGAGTAGTAAACCACCCTCATCTCATAAAACAGGGAATTCATATTCGAACCATTCGAATTCCACCCTCTCATTTAATTACATACCAGCTCCATGGTGTAGTGTTCAAAACGCTTGGCTACGGACCTTGGGGTCCCGGGCTAGATTCCCGGCTGGTACCCTGCGTATTTTTCCCGAAAGGGGAACTACCCCAAAAGTCGCCAGGGTTTGGTTAATTAAGATTAAGTTTTGTTTAAGTGTTTCCGCTGGTTTCTCCCCCTCCCCCCTCGTACTATCACCATCACCTCATCTCATCGGGACATGGAAAGGATGTACGATTAGTACATTTGGGCGACATCCGGGCAACTCTACATTAATTAGTACTGGATAATCTTTCTACTACTAGGCTACGATTGATGTAGCCCAGACGCGCAATATTATTATAATATTATGCCATTTCAAAGCGAACTTTCATGGAATTAACTACTGGTGACAAAGTTAATCATGCCTCAATAATTGCATTAATTTATAATCATTGTAACTTCGTTTTACCTCAAATAAAATCAGTTTTAACAGAAAGTAGGCTACTATAAAACGAGTATTAAATATAATTAACTATGTATAATTAAAAATATTTATTATTGGATTTAAGAATATTTAATTATTTCTTCTTCCATTCAATTTGTAATTAATTTTCACTTTTCGAATCTTCAAAATAATGAAATAAAAATCTGTTAAATAGTTTAATACTGTGCTTATGTTTAATATTAATGCTGGAATTTAATATAAAAGTACACCAGATAGATTAAGGAATTTTTCTTATTTGTGAATTTCCTTAATAATACGGATATTTATTAAGAAAGATTCAAATTGATAATCTTATTTTCTTTTACAGATTAACAAATTATAAACACTGCCCGTATTGACGGTAAGAAAAGTGTTTTTTTAAAATTACGAATGAATGAGAGTAAAAATTAATAGAAAACATAGTCGAGCTGTCTTAAGAAACATTTATTTTAAAATTCACTTATTTAAAAACATAATTAGTAAGTTTACAAATTAGTAAGATATTGAAAATTGGCTTTTAAAACAAATACCAAGTAGTTTTATAAATGAATAAATAAAAATATTACTTCCTCATCCAAATAATGAATAGACTTATTATTATTGTTATTGAAACTTCACTTTTTAACAAACTTATTATATTAACACATGACTTAGAAAATAAGTTAATTATAAAAGTGACAGCACTTATTCTTACCACCAAAGAGGAATTTCAGCGATGAGAAATGCACTAGTATTGATTACCAACATTATACTGTTCCATAAACAAACAAACAAACAAACAAATAAATAAATCAATAAGAAATCGTTCCTTATTTTCTAATATCAATGTAGTCTCCTACCCAACAGTTTTACACTAGCACTCTTAGCAAATGTCACTTCAATTTATCTTACTTAAACCATCATGTTTTGTTAATTTTACAAAGCCATTGCAATTATACTGATTTGGACCCCTCTTTTACTATACTAAAAAAAGTCATGGATGAAGTGCATTTTTCTTTAAAGTATTGTATATAAAATATTCTTTTAATATTTCATCCATGGAGAATCACGCGTTTTTCAGAACTGATGTCAATAGATTACACTATAAGACTTATTTTTTCTTTCAAAAATCAACTCCGTGGTGTTAACCAAAAAGCAAGTGACGCTAGCTCCCTCTACCCAAAAGTAAGCTAGCCTTCACAACATCTGTCGCCAGGACAGGTTTTGACACTGATGACAAGGGGGCCCAAGAGGTAAGGCGTAGGTCATATATAAGCCGCTTGTGCGTATGAATACATACAGTGTCAGTAGCATAAATCTAGAGAACGTGTAATATCCATAGAGTACACAGAAAATGTTAAAGAGTGAAATTTGTTAGGCTCAGATGAAATCATTTTAATAAATCGTGTGCAGTTTTAAAGGTCTTACTTATTTCATAAGTGTAAGAGATATCACTATAATTGACGCTCGATTAAAGGGCTATAAATATCAATTTACTAATCAAATACCCAATATCACAATAATTGGCGCTTGATCACAGGGCAATACATACCAATTATATTAATAAATAAACAAAAACGTAATAATTGCCGCCCAATCGCGGGGTAATAATTTAAAGAACGTAATACCGTTGATACTTTTGGGCAGAACATGTCATTACACTCCAATTTTCTTAGAAAGGACCCTAAGCTGTCATTAGAAAAGTTACTATATCTACTTTCACGTGTGCATACGGCTGGTCAAATTATCTGCAGTTGTCACATTTGATGGGTATTATTGATACATTAAAAATAACAAATAAAAGATGTTCAAATGTTATCAATGTTGGCCGGAAAAAAAATGCGTACGATTTTCAAAAAGACCCTTCTTATGAAAATGGACTGTAGCTCATTGTGTGGTTGTTTATTTAACATATATATTTTTCAAGTCCAACATAAATAAATTTATATTATTAAATTTGTATTATACCTATACAGTATCCGTAAATAATTTCATGTCTTGTCATATTGCGGGGAAACAAAATAATATGACAAATACTGGCGAACATTCATTTCCCCTGCGAGATATATTCCTCAATGATCATTTTCACATTTAACATTTTCGAATAATACTAATAAAGTGTATCTGAAAATTTAATTCCGTCCTTTGTGCGTACATAATTATGTAAAATACAACATGTTTTATAATAGATAAATAAAAGTCCACTTTAACGTCAAGTGGCTTATGGAATGTAAGTCATTTGGCCAATATGCCAAATGTGCATTCCACCATTCGGCGGGCTCTTGTATGTCTGTAATTAAATATTTTGTTTGCTGTACGATTAATTTTTTTTCGCAAAGGGCCATAAAATATTATCTATCAGTCCAAAAGCTTCATCGGCTACTCCATAGAAAGGCATTACTTTCCCATCTTCATAATTAGGTAATCTTTTTCTACAACCACGTTGAACTTATTTTCTTTAAATCGTTTTCCAGATTTTAGTTTTTAAAAAATGTATGAGCCTCGACTATCGTTGGTATGCGTGAGTCCACGATTTAACTGTTTAGTCGTAACAAAAATCGTATGTATGCGTTTACCCTTAGGCCTTAAAATAGTGTGAGTTATGGATAACCCTAACGATAAGTAGGAATTGTAGCCTCCCCCCCCCCTTCCATAACACCCAGCCCTCACTAACACCTCTAACAAAAATAAAAGTGTTTTGAAAATAAATTTTCCATCTGTGTGTTATGTTTCATATAGTTGTAACAAAATGAAACAAGTGAACTCATTTTTTTTATGTATATCATCCAAATAGTATCATCAGACAATAGAATAAATTCCTCTTTTTTATTTTTTGTTACCATGACGACCTTTTCACCGAGACTCTCTGTGACCGACAACATCGTTGAATGTTTCTCTCCTCTTGAAGTTGAATGAGGAGAAAGGGTAGAAACTCGTCGTTCCAAGAAAAAAAGATGTTGCAGGTTGTGGAAGTATCGGACATCGTCATAGAAACGACACTTTATTATTATTTAGACTTCTTTTTATTTTATTTTCTGTATGCTCTCACTATGTCCCACTTTCATTTTAAATATCGCACTACCTCGCTCAAACAACCAGCAGAGCTTTTCCTAACCTTATTTTCCCCCCCTTTCCTCGATGGATAAAATTAGAGAAGGGTAAAACAGTTTAATGCTGCGAACCTTTCAAAGCTATTCAGTTCACCGTAAATGAACAGCTCATTTATCTAGTTCAGTAGTTCGCGAACTACATGTTCTTATTCAATCGCTCGCGATATACAGCGTGTGCGTTAGTCCCCCCTTCACATCATTCATTATATAGTTAAAGTTCGATACCCAGGGGGAGGGGGGGTTAAAAGATTGTTAAAGTTAAATTAACTATGCTTTATATTTTATATTTGCCAGGAATAGCACAATAAAATATTATAGTAAAATAAGACTTGGATAGATATTGTTAAAATGAATGGTTATCAGATGACTAAAATAAAGAGTTGATACCTTGATATAATATTGGATAAATTAGATAATGACAGAACGTGCTTCTCAGAGTACACAATAAATAAAAATAAAAATAAAGCATTCTGTGGGTAATTACAACACCTGAGAAATCAGTGTGCGAAGTTTCATCTTTCATTAATTTTTTATTATTTGTGGTATGTATTAACGTACACTTTCCAAACCAACTGATTATATCAGCACACAACACCCTCATGGCCGTTAATTTATCACTGTAAAAAGGGAATCCACCATTTTAACAATGATAAATATTTCGGCCATGCCTATAATCGAACCCAGGACTTTTATCTTAGTAGGCGAATACGTTCCCGTCTAAGCTAAGGTATCGGGTGATCTGACTTTGTTTATTATCACTACTTCTTACTACCTGTTCAGGCTTAATGCACATATGCTGATTACTCTTATGGGTAGGGATGGAGAAGGAACCATTTTAGAAGTAATCTACTCGCATTTGCATGGAAGGAGAGAGGGAAACTCTTTAGAAAAAACACACCCTCAGTATACCTGACCAGGATTCAAACCCCGATCTTCTCGTCTTCAGAAGGCCAGTCTAACACGAGAGAGACGCCTTAGATCATTCGGCCAATGAAGTGGGTTGATCTAACGGTATTTTTAGCACCGTGTCTAACTACTTGTTCGGACTATACGCATAATTACTAATTATGTTAATGATCCAGGGAGGTTAGAGGTTGAATTTAAAGAAATGGTACCCGCATTCACACACACACATATATATATTAGAAACCATTTAGGAAAACCACCCTCTGTAGGCTTACACCTGACCGGAATTTGAACTCCGGTCTCCTTGTAATCAGAAATCTAGTCTACAGCTGACTATTAACTGAAGGAGGTGATAGGAGGGATTATCACTCCTGTGTCCAAGTGATTAGAGTGTTAGACTACATGACTAGGGTTAATATTTAAAGTCTAGCCTCGAAAGTCTACCGATCTCCCGGAGTATGAATAACAATCAGTTCAGATCAAATGGAAGATCGACTGACGTCCGAATCTAGACTATATAATCATACGGGCTCAGGAAACCCTGGTTCGGTTCTTAGGATGGTATCTGATGAATATATTACTATTATTATTTAAATATTTTGCAACCCTCATTGATAGTCACGAAAACAAAACGTGAAGAAAGATTTTCTCTAACATCGAGTGCAGTGTGGCGTATCGCCTGGATGCGATCCACCTGATGGTAGTCGGCTTTCTGGTGGAGGTATTCACACCCTAACCTTATCTATGGTAGGGGAGGGACAGCTAGGAAAAGCTACCATATATTTATTTGCCAAAACCATATGATCTGCAAGACAATACGTTGAGTTGTTTTTACTCTTTCACGCAAAAATCGCTACACTGATTGCGCTGAAATCTAGCATGGGCATACATAGCTCTGACGTTCGTTTAACATGTAGGCTAGTTAAGGTGCGGCAAAAGGGAGCTCAAGTATATTTACAGTTTTTCTAGAATTGAAATTTTTGGCCAAAATAAATCAGATATTTCTCCAGTAGCAACGTAGAGTTTAGTTTTCTGCACATGCTAGTATCAACTGATCTTAAATATCTGTCAAGGGTATCCTGAAAAATTGTCAAAACTTTTTCTCTTTATTTAAAAAGTTTTGACAAAATTACATGACACACTTGACGGATATTCAAGATATGTTGATATTAGCATGTGCATAAAACTAAACTCTACGTTGCTACTGGAGAGATATTTGATTTATTTTGGCAAAAAAAAATGTAATGTTATAAAAACTGTAAAAATACTTGCTCTCTTTTCTGCCACACCTTAAAATTATTTACCTCCACCGTTTTGTTTCAATATGACGGCCAAGAAACTTTTATCTTTGGCCTACTACACGGTTTCTGCTTATTGTATTTTTATTGCGCCGACTTTGAAAGATTACTAGAAATAGCTATGTATTATAAAACACATTTCATGCGAATAACGGGTAATTAGCTAGTTAAATATGAAATTCATGTTGGAAATGTAAGCTATGCCTAGAATTCATACATATTATGATTGCTTAGATACCGGTATCTAATTTGTCTAGTTTCGAGTGCGATTAGAAAAGTGTATAAGGGCGCCCACCTTAGTAAGCGAGAAATTGTCGTGCAGACTTTTAACTCTAACCCACTAATTAATTCTACGATACGTTATTTAAAAATATGGTTCACGCCAAAATAAAGTCGAAAGATTCCAACAGGGTTCTATTTCCTCAACAACCCTATAGTTTGAGATTTATTAATGGTAAAAAAGTTTTGTGAAAATGTAACATTAGTTAATTTTCAACAACTTTTTAAGCATATTTATAGAGCTATTATATTAGTCTTGATGAAAAAAAAGCTCTATATTTATCCTTTACTATAGCAAATACAATAAATTTGTATAGGCTCACAACTGAAAATTTTAAAATATTTGAGAACTAGCAACGAGCTTTACTCTTTAGCTTGCGGTAAGAAGTTTCTTAGTTTTCTTTACCTTCTTTCTTATTGACATGACAAAGGGTGGTTGTGACTGACGGTCCAAATGGAGTATAAGCTTAGACAGAATAGAGAAGTATTTCCAAAAAACTACACTAATCATTGTGTTTTAAGTCATGTGACCTTACAGAGTTTGATATTATCTCGCTGACCGAGGCGGATGCCTTAATGTATCCTCCACACTTGATGAAAAGTTTAACTCACACCATATAATTCCACTTGAAACACACATGTAGATTAAAAAAAATATAGATAGCAAAATATTGAATCGATTTCTTCAAAACAAAGAGTATAAAGGTTCTTTGTATGTAAACTGATAACTAAACACACACACCCAAATAGTTTTTTGTTGATTTGGTCATCACTCAACGCTCAAAAGGTTTGTGTAACTAACATTAACAATTGCACTTGCAACACGTGGGTTTTCTTAGTTCTCTTTATTGTTGCATTTTATGGTGGTACACACACTACCGCAAACAATGCTTGGTAATGGATCAATGAATAGAAATACAGACTGGGTATAGCTACACTAAAGGCGGCTGCACACCAGTGCTGACGAATATTGGTTACTTTTCATGAATGTTCGTGACCGAATGTTCATGTGCAATTAACGACATTGCCTATTTGGAGAGTTCGAAGCAATTTACCGGAGCGGGTTGAATCTTAACTTGACGCACCTAAGCAGTTTAAGCAATATCACATTTAGAAACCAACGTACGAAATAAAAAGAGGGGAAAACATTTAGCTGTTTACCCTTTGAGGTATCTTGTTTATCTACTGATAACACTTACCCTCTTTCTCTAACGAGTG
The DNA here is from genome assembly GCA_902151445.1 of Timema monikensis. Classification (NCBI taxonomy): domain Eukaryota; kingdom Metazoa; phylum Arthropoda; class Insecta; order Phasmatodea; family Timematidae; genus Timema; species Timema monikensis. Next base: position 75,491 of record CABFVZ010002873.1, on the reverse strand, counting down.
CACACGCTCTCTATACTATTTGCTCCTTGAAAATATTAACTTAATTTTTAAATTTACATTTTTCTTGTTTACTATTTTTAGATAAACATATGTTACATCGGACAATGTAGTACTATTTTTAGGATTATTTGAGAATTTATGGTTTTTGTTTTAAGTGGGGCTGGGCTGATAAGTCCTTTTGCAGATATTGCTGATGCCGATATGTTATTGCTGATATTGCCAGTAACCTATATGTTATTGCTGCTATTGCTGATGCCGATGTGTTATTGCTTATATTGTCAGTAGTCGATGTGTTATTGCTGATATTGCCAGTAGCCGATGCCGATTTAGTTTTTTAATTATCAATATATTAATTCTAAGTTAAATGACTAAATAACTAAACAACTATTATTTACAACAGCGGTAAATTGGTACTTCAAAATTACGCTTGAACATTCTCTAAGAACTGATCTCGGGGAGTGCTCGGTCGATCGAACGGATCGTGGAGCGCTCAGTAATCGTCATGCAGCCGAAGTCAAGCACCGTAATATGATGTATTTTTAACTTGTTATAAATCTACAACAAATAAAATTATACTGGCACACCTAATATTGTTTTTGATAGTGTTTAACTTTGTTACTTGAGTAAATCTTTATCTCTAATATATTTATCAAGTATTTAATAATTTAAAATAAACCTTAAGGTAAATAAAATTGAATGGTTTATTTTGTTTAAAATGTTGGTTTTGCTGTTTATTATAAAATAAAATATCTAGAGCAGAATTAAAGAATTTGTGTTTAAATTCAAGAGACTGTATTTCAATATTTTTGTTTGAATTATGAATTATATTTTCATTACGTGAAAATTTAAAATATATTTATAGATTTTGAATTATTGGCGTAAAAGATATGCATGGTAAAAAAAACTATTATTCTAGGCCAATTGTGCAAATATCGGCCGATAAATTGGATTGGCTATCGGCATCGGACCAATCTTATTTTTAAAGTTGTATCTTTAAAACTCTCTGAATAAAACTTAAATTTACTAACTTGGGAAAAGTATCTTGACCTGCCGTGACGTCACAGTTAATCAAAGTTCTTAATTGTCACATTTTCTGTCCACACATAGTCTATAATCGTTATTTGTGGACAAACATGCTGGCACACCATGGTAAGAGCAAACTATCGTGTAGAATATAATATTATGTAAAAAGTTAAATAAATGTTATAAATTGTGTAAAAGCTATTTACCTTACCTCTGTATTCAATGTAATGATACATTAGTTTGCTTCCAAGGTCATGAAAATATTTAGGTTCAAATATATCATCTCCATCCACTCCTGATATCATTGATTGCTTTTTATATTTTTAAAAGCATTTGAAAAAAAAATGACATAAGTGAACATTTTTCTTCTTCTTTAATTTTGCAATGGTGCAGTCGAACTTTTATTGAATTCAACAACCCACCGCAAGTAAAGTTCTTCAACAATATGCTCACAGGCGAATATTGGTCCTCTTTGATGTGTGGTAGTTTACCGACTCTAGGCTGAACATTGTTCGTTAATCGCTATGCATGACAAATATTCTTGCATGAATATGAATATGTTGTCTACACTAGCAAAAATCGAATAATCGTGGATGAATAACGCATCAGTGGAACTGCTTTAAGATAATGTTGGGAACCTAAAGCTGACCAACAAATTTAAGAGGCTATAGTGAATATTAAGAATTCACAGATGGTGAAACGCGTAATCCCCTCACGACCACATATCATTCGATGAAATTATTAACTGACTGAGTAGAAATTCAGTTGCGTCCGTTACTTTATCAGAGGATTTAGTTAAAAATAGTACCTATGTGCGGCTTAGGCATTTTAAGTAATAAGGTTAATTTACCTATATTCATGTAACTCTATATAGTTATACATCGGATAGTTTTTATTATTATTATTATTATTATTATTAACACCGTGTCTTACTACCCATTTGTGTTATACGCACTTACGCTAATGTGTAATGGTAGGGTGATTGTGAGATGAAATGAAGGACTTACAGTTTAGCGTGGAATCCGAACCACGGTGGCGGCCTGGCATTCCACACATTCACAAGATATCTTGTCAGAGGTGTAGGAAGGATTTGGAAATCAGATAAATCTGTGCCGGGACCGAGGATTGAGCCCTGAGCTCCCAGAACAGAAGTCTGACACTTTACCCCTAGACCTCCAGGTCACCTGGTGATCTATAGATACCACAGTCATATGTGACAATCTTGTATTGTATACTTGGCAGTATAACAGCCCTACCGAGCCGCAAATGGCGGTATCTGATAGCTCGCGATACTATTGGTTGTTCATATGTAGTTGATGATTCCACGCGTCCCTCACAGACTCAGCCTCAAACTATCCCTGAGCATGGAACTAATCCTGGATAGCTCAGTAATATAATATTTCCACGATAAGGGAATGTTTCCGGATTCAATTCACGTGTTTGGGTGTTGTTTTTCAACTAATTTGTATTAATTGAGGTGTGGTCCTCCCCCCCTCCCCCCTCCGTAATTCAATTACTCGCAGCCTGTGTGTTGGTATTAATTACACTTAATTGTTATGTTCTCTTAATCAATTAGCGAGGAACAACAGATCTTTCAAGTAAGTAGGGATAATTTGCTACTCTCCACTCTAAAGGAGGTTTGGTCAACGTTGAACTACATTCAATATGGCGTATGAACTCGGGAATCCATTACTTGACTTACTAACACTCTATTTCATCATGACTTTTTTTTTAGCACCATGTCTTACTACCCGTTCGGGTTATACATTTCATGTACTAATTACGCTAATGATTTTAGGTATTGGGAAGGCTATATTTAAAAGAAATGTACCCACCTTTGTGTGGAGGGAGAGTGAAAAACCTTAGGAAAAACCACCCTCAGTACACCCTACTAAGATTCTAGCCTCGATCTCCCTGTCATTAGCAGTCTAGCCTACTGCTAGAGTATCGTGTTAAACCATGATTGAGATCACCGAAGTGGGTTTCAGCATAACTTCATCAATACATTACATAACTTGCCAAGATCTACAAGAGAACGAATACAACTAGGCATAAAACGACATGTTGATAGTTTTATTTATTTATTGTTTTTACATATGGTGAAATAGACAACATTTTCTACATTTGGAGTTTTGAATTTTCTTGTTAAGTATAACTTATGCAAAAAAAATGTTTATACTGTGTTTTATTCCACCATGTCTTACTACCCATCCAGATCAATATTATGATATATTTTGTCGTTTTATGTGCCCCAGAACACACAAAAAGGGCGGACCTTAACATTATGTCCGTGTTTATGTGAAACATAATTATTTCAGATGAATAATCCCTTGTGTCTTTATATCTTTGATTTAATGAGCTAACATTTTATGCAACATGCAACAACAAATAGCAAAAAAACTAATTGTGCTGTTGGTCAAGTATATCCCGATTTTATTACGAATAACTATTACAAATATCTTTTCCTACCAAAATCCCACTATTTTGGTTGGAATAAAGGTATTTCTGAAAGGTCTACGTAAGAAAATCAGGCTATACGTGCAATTTTATTTGTAAGTTGGTTTAAAAAGTGACTATGATTTCAGACTTCCTAGGACCTAAAGGTGCGAGGGGGAGGCAGGAGATAATCCAGAAACTTCTAGGTTTTTTTCAGGTGTTTGTTTTTTTCAACTAACACTATAAATAAAAGTTTATGTTACAAATATGTGTCGTTTATTTTGAAGAAAAAAATAGTAAATCATACACGTTTGAAAAAATTTTGTGGTTGGCATCTGTGCGTAATTCCTTAATAAATCATACAATCGATTCACGAACAGTTTTGGCAAAGCTATCAAACAGTTTTAGAGAGAATTTTCCTTTCGAACGCATTTCTCCTTTTTTTATCCCCTTTCTTCTCCCTGTTTCTTCACCGATGCGCACGCACACTTTACAACTTCCGTCCGACACCCTGTTAAATGGTAACTTCTAAATGTCTAAAGCCCCCACTAACTTCGGAATAGTTTCCATCTAAAAGTTCTAACCAGGGGTGTTAAATAAACTGCAATAACAGTTCCAACCAGGGGTGTGAAATAGATTCTAATAACATTTCTAACAGTTCAAAGTTGTGAAATAGACACTAATAACAGGTATAAACAGGGATATTAGATATACTATAATGACAGTTCTAACCAGGGGTGTGAAATATACTGGTGTAAAATATACTATAATAACAGTTCTAACCAGGGGTGTGAAATAGACTATATTACCAGTTCTAATCAGGGGTGTGAAATATACTATAATAACAGTTCTAAGTTTGGAAATAGACACTAATAACAGGTATAAACAGGATTGTTAAATTAACTCTAATAACAGTTATAACCAGGGGTGTGAAATAGAGCATAATTAAAAGCATTAACAGGGTTGTTAAATTACTTTAATAACAATTCTAACCAGGGGTGTGAAATAAATTATTGTGAATTTTTTTGCTAGAAGTGTTAAATAGACTCTCATAAGAGATGTTATCTCAAGGGGTGTTAAATATACTCTAATAACATTTCTAGACAGGTGTATGAAATAGATTTTAATAACAGTTAGAAATGGATTGAAATAACAGTTTTAAAGAGCAGTGTGAAATAAAATTTAGTGATTCTCACTAACATCCACTTAATGACTATCCGGGAATTAATTCCAGGACCCTCAGAGGTATGGATGTAAATAACGTCTGATTTGCAAAATGGAATAGGGATTTGTTACTATATTATAGCACTTTGTTAAATAAAACACGTGATTAAGGAGGACCATAATGGTTCTATGAGATCCTATTTTTATCCTAAATAACCAAAATGAAATTTGTTAGTGCAAATAATAATATTTTATTGTCATCTAGGTTTTATCGCGTCCTTTACTCGTTTGGGTTATACGCCTTTTTACTAACTATTCTAATGTTCTAGGGGATGAGTAAGGTTGAATTTATAGTGAGCGTACCCACATTTGAATGTAGGAATAGTGGAAAATCTTTTAGTACACCTGACTGGGATCAAATCCCGATCTCCACGTCATCAGCAGTCTTGTATATTACGAGAGTGACTCCTTTGACCGTGTGGCCATCGAATCGGGTTTTATCGTTGTCATAAAAGAAAAGTTATTGTAATTGTTGAAGATATCCCTTCCAAAAAAATTATGCATCCTGTAGAACATTCTTCCCATTTTCCTCCTCCTCCTCCTCTTGTTTTATTTGCATCTCGAGGAACTTCTAAGTTGTGGTCAGCGGCTCTGCACCTCCACTTAACGCGAGAGAGCGCCTGCTCAAAGCACGGTCAGGCAAACCATTGTACAAGAAAGCAACGCGGAACTGTATAGCCCGTTCAGCAGAAGGCTTTTCCGACATAATGGACTTGACTCAACTCCCCAGACCCCTTTCCCAAGTTATAATTGAGATTGATGTTTGCGTTGTACAACAAGAGGAATTAATTAAAGTTGATTACTCACGCTTGTTGGATTTCATGCCAACCAGAAGAAAAACTCCCGTCACAATGTAAGTTGGAGTATTTTTTTTTTTTAAGACAAACGAAGTTTATTTAGCAGTGAGATGAAAATTAACTCTTTAAATAAATTAGTAAAAAGTGGTAGGACTAATTGGTTTAGCCCTGTTTCCCCCCAAAAAAATATTTTTATAAAATTGAAGTAAATATTATAAATTCGATAAAATATTTTCCTAACCTACATTATTTTAAGATCTCGGCTCTAAATGGCAAAATAACAAGTCTGTGTAGCGGCTACGTAAATAAAATATACAAAATGAAGTGACACCAAATATTAATACACATAGTGTTAACCGGATTAAACAGCCAAACTTTTGGAAGAAGTAAGGGATCAAAAACTACCTTGATTTGTCCTTTAGAGACTAACTCGTTTTTATTTCCTTCGTGAGCATGCAGAATAAAACTAAATAAAAACATGTTTTCCTGCATAAAAAGTGAAATAACACTAAACATATGATGTTTATAAAAAAATTGGGTATAAAAGTTGTGCAAAATTAAATTTTAATTAGGATAACCTATTATTTGTTACGCTTTTCTTTGTTTATTTTAGTAGGAATCCGTTATGAAAGTTATCGCAAAATCACGTTATTTAGATAGAAACATAAAATAAATCTTGAACTAGTTCTTTGATCCCCAATTACCTCCCCAAGTTTGGCTGTTTGATCCGGGAAAATTATGTATACAAATTAAGAAATTAATAATTGGTTTTACTAATAAAGTCCCCTTATATTATTTCGGAAATTTAGAAACGCCTGATAGTTATGTTCCTTATATTAAGTATTTTTATGGTGCAAATAGAATAATTTTGAACCAAATTATGTAGTATACAATTGATTTTTAAGGTTAATTATTTATCAATGATTGATAAATGGTTTTAAAACAGCACAATAATATTCCAACAAAAACAAAATAAGCATTTATTTAAAAGGAATAATTAAATTGTTTTATCCATACATTCCTTTTTTCTTATAGCTATTTGACAATAGTAATTGCATTAATATCTTACTACACGCTTCAGTGGCCAAATTATTTAAGCCATCACCATTGCTAATTACGGAAAGATTGGGGTTCAAATCCCTGTCGGGTCTACTGAGGATGGTTTTTTCTAAATAGTTTCCCATGGGTAGATTATCAATAAAATACATACATACTCATCCCTGCCTCATTAGAATAATTATCAGTTATACGTATATCATTATTATTATTACTATAATTGTCTAGCACTGCGTCTTACTACCCATTCGGGTTATACGCTTAAGTACTAATTACACTAATTGGTTAGGAATTGGGAAGGTTGAATTTAGTGGAAGTGAACCCGCCTTTGCGTGGAGGAATAGTGGAATACCATTTAGAAAAAAACCACCCCAGTTCACCCAACCAATATTCGGACCTCAATATCCCCATCCTCGGCAGTCTAGCTCAACATGAAACTAGCGCATTAGCTAACTACAGCACAGAGTAGTGTCAAGTTTAGGTATAACCTGAACAGATATAGTAAAGAATAGTGATAAAATATATATATATATATTTGTTTTTGTTTTATCCAAATTATTTTACTAGAATAAAGCGTACTAAAATCAAAATAGGATATTATTATATTAATTGTGCAATAACGACCTTACATAAAGTATGGGTTTAATTAGAGGGACTAAAATTGAGTAACGATACTTGAACGTTTAGATTAAGGTACTAAAAACCCTCCAGTTATTTAAAATACTCCTACTTTAAAGTTTGAAGTGCTCAGTTTAATTAGAACACGGAGTTCATTTTAACTTTGTAATCCCTCTGCGCTCCCTCCTAACTAAAAGGGTGACGTGCTACTACCATGGCTACAACCGATACAAATTGTTTCGTGAGAATTATACTATAATAGGAGCTATATATTTATATACTGAACTATTTACTAATAGAAGTAGTTTCAACCATTATGAGCCATGTGTTTTTATATACAAAACTAATTATTAATGGGAATATTTTAGACCAATTATTTTATCTACAAAACTCTTTATGATTAAGAATATGGTTTTAATTTAGATAATTCAATATAAACTTTCCAAGCACATAAATATCAAATACAAGACAGTGTAGAGTCGAATCACCATGAATAATGGATTTAGTGTCACCCAAACTGTCACTCGTATCGATGAGCATGGGGACTAGGTGTCAGGTTCATCTAGTCTGGTGTATTTGTGATAGAAAGGTCAGGGCTCAAATTTCGTATAGGTTTGTACTGTGGATGTTTTATAAAATATTGTTTGTAGCTCCCCGTCCCCGAAAAGGCTGGTATATTTCCTCAGAATTATACCTTCCTCACCCCGACGCCACTAGTACAGTTCGAATAGCCCTCACAATAACACTCAAATTTTTTTTGGGGCAACTATTTAATATAAACGTTCTAAACACAACACCCGAATTGCAAACTAAATCTAAATTTAGGTATCTCGGAGACGAATCGTTATAAAATGTTTTATAAGCATTATTTTTTCGGTGGAAAATTAAACAATTAATAATTATCATGACAAATTCTAAATAGTATTTTATTCTACTACAATAACATATTTGAAAATGTTGATTGACAATTATTGATACTAATGAGATTAGTTACACGCATTGGTGGCCGCATTGCCTAAGGCGTCACTCGAGTGTTGGACTTGATTACCGGTGACAGGGAGATCAAGGTTCTAGTCTCGTTATATGTACTTAAGGTGGTATTTACTAAAACATTTATTTTCCCTCCTATGCAAATTTTATACTTATATATATAATTTGTTTCATTATTTTCCTGTATAAATTTCCCTTGAACTGGGAATCAAAATAAAGTCTCCTAGATCTATAGTCTACCTCTTTGACCACTCGGTTTTGTTGATGGCCTAAAACTGACAGCAAACCGAGGAATTGAATTTAAAAAAATGGTGTCATGGTTCAAACAAATTAAAACCCACACCAATGGTCCTACGTTCTAAGGTGCCAAACCCGCAATAGAAGGAATTTCCTGTGATGAAAGGATATATGTTCTAATTTCAGCTAGGTTATCCTGAGGAGAATGGTTTCTCTCATTTGACTTAATACTCGGGTTTTCCCATCCCTTTTCTTTGCGAATGTGGGTGCATCCCCTCTAACTAACCCTTGTGTTAAAATGGATGTACGAAAATAAAATGGGATCAACAAAAAATATGTTAAGCTACCTGTTATTTTCATGTTATTATTTCGGAGAATTTTTATAAATTTTAATAATTATATTAAAAACTTTTGTTTTAATGAATCAATACTCTTCCTTAAAAAGTATGTTTTAATGTAACTTTTTTTCCTCTAGTGGTTGAGTTTAATTTTAATTGCCGTAATGGTTTTGTTAATTCAAGTTGTCTAATTAATACATTAACCCACGAATAAAATGGTACTGGATGATTCCACTCCATAAGTTCCTTAATAATAAATAAACTAAACCTTAATCACGGAAGCTAATAGACTTAAAGAGGTGAAAGGCAATTCAACATAATCCCATCCGGTAAATGGAACGCTCGATTACGTTACGTGGGAGCGATATATCTGAAGTGACGATGTAGTGAAGACAATAGAGAGACAAGTCCTCCCTCCTTCCCAGCCAAGACTTGAAGGCGTTCATAATTCGAGAGTTGTTCACTCCCGGTAATGGCTCCTCTGTCAAGCAGACACACCGTTCTTACTTTGGGAGGAGGTGATGATTGAATTGTCAACCCATCCTTACTCGATACGATGAGGAAACAGCTGGTTTGGAAGCTGGATGGATAGATGGATGGATGTTGAAGCAAGCGACGGAACACACATTGAAAGTTTAATGAGCACCACCTTCCCCTCCCCACCATTATTCCCTTTTTCCATCAAAGCCTTTATCACTCTCTACTAATCTTATGGTGGGATTTAAGGGGAAATGTCAGTGTTTTTTGCAGTTTTTATGACAACACATTTTGTTTTATCAAAATAAATCAAATATAGATACATTCTAAACATAGCTTAGTGTTCTACACATAGTTATTATGCTCATGTCCATCATAAAGCATAGCAATCAATTTCTGTTTTCAAATGAGCTACATACAAACATTAAAATATTGGCTCATAATTCAGAAGCTATTGGTTCATAAAAAATGTATTCCAAACAAAAGATTTGTAGATTTAATAGTACTACAACTTTACAATGATAAGTTATTTAATATCTCAAATAGTTGTGGAGAAACGTTTGAAATTGGAAATTTCCTCACATGTAACGTACCCTTAAAATAATTTTCATGGGGAAATAAGAATTTTTATTTTATTTGTTATGTTAATATTTAATTTAATTTAATATTTAGCACCGCGTCTTACTACCCGTTCGGGTTATACGCTTTAAGTACTGATTACGCTAATGGATTAGGAATTTGGAAGGTTGAATTAGAGGTAGTGAACCCGCATTTGCGTTGAGGGAGAGTGGAAAACCATTTAGGAAAAACCACCTCCAGTTCACCAGACAGAGATTCGAACCTCGATCTCCCCGTCCTCAGCAGTCAAGCTCAACACGACAAGCGCGTTAGCTTACTACGCCACCGAGGCGGGTTATTTGTAATGATAAACAATGCCTATATTTTAATAAAAGATTGTTAGAACGGACTTTTTTTTAGTCTCTAGTGAACTACCCTTAATTTTAGGGTTATAATCCCCCGAGGTAAACTTATAGAAACTCTATATACAAAGTTTTAACCCGATCTGTAAAAGGGTTTCGTCTCAAGGCCAAGATTCACACACTAACAGACACCATTGTGAAAACAATTTTTTAGGTTTCAGTGGGTCATGAAAAGTCAACATTAATTTATCAAAATCTCAAGTTGGATTTTTTATTTTATGATTGTAATACTGTTCGCCTAGAGGGGGCGAGAGAGTGTAAAAATAATGTCCACTGTTTTGAGGAGATATGTGGTTTATCCGTTTAGTGCCATATCTCCCTGGGACATATCTGAGTTTGTATGGTTTGCACTTCAACATAGTTCTGACCCAGTATTGGTCTTCTCCAAACCAGAACGCGGTATTTATTTTAGCTATAATAAACAAAGGAATATTTACTCTTCAATGTCAGATACCACCAGTGGTGGTTGAACAGCTTAGGGCGTTAGATTTACAATCAGATTTATACAGGAAGGAACTTTTGTTCAACAGTCACAAAAGTTACTAAGCAATGTTCATTGTCAAGATGTGATCTGCGAATATCACATTTAATTGATAATATAATTACCTATGAAATAAAACTAACGATATAACAAAATCTTATCGATGTTTACCACAAAAAAAATATGTTTGTATTTTCTAAACGTGTCTTTCTACCAAGATCGTACTATACCTTGAACTTTATCACCATTAATGGGAAGTTCAAGGCTCAAAATCCCTGTCAGTTATACTCTCGTTTCAAAAACAAATCCAATCCCCGCAGACTAAAAAAGACGGAAATTCAAAGGATTGGATAAGGTTGTCCTTTCGACCTTTCTAAAATGATTAAACAATGCTCGTGGAGTTATTATGTGTAAATATATTTATTGGTTAATTGTCCCGTGTTAACTATCCAGACCAGATTAATTTTGAAGATTTAATGGAAATCAACAGATGTGTCATCCAGGTTATACTTTTACTCAGTTATGATATATTATAAATACAGGATACTACAAATAAATACAATTGATAACCATGAAAAAAGTTTAACAAAGAGGAAAAATTTGACGTTTTGAAAAGTTTGAAATAAAATAAGGTTCCTAGTCTGTGTGGCTTTAATTCCTCTCCTTAAAAAGTTTGTTGCTAATCTTGGCTGGGTGACGATATGTTTCGGCGATTACGCCATCATGTCTTCATAATAGGACTAGGATGTTATTCCCGATGTTAACACAGTTCAATAAATCTAGTCAATTGCCAATTTCCACTATCCATTTTGCTTATCAGCTAATCCTTTTACCTGCTAGTACTTAAAATATTTTATCAGCACAGATTTATATTCTTTCCTTGTTTTCTGCTAATTAATTTAAGAACATTACTATTTAACAACCTCAATGGTGATCTTTTTTAGATATGTTATTGAATATCTGTTTTATTTGACTTAGTTAATAATAAATTAGGTTTTCTTTGAACAAATTATATTCGTGTTATGTTTCTTAATTTATCTTATTTATGTAGTGAAAGGGGCTGACTAAAATCAAGCAGCAACGGGGGG
>CABFVZ010002873.1:30811-63737 GCA_902151445.1 Timema monikensis | reverse complement strand
GGGGGGGGGGGGGGGAGTAACGTTGCCCTTACAGTTATAACGGGACAATACTCCCTCCCCTAGTGTTCATCAAGACAGAAGGATTGGTAGCACATTCCCGCAGCCAGGTAGTGCGAGCTCTAGTCTTAAGAGCGGTGACTAGGCTGGTACTGTATGTTTTGTACGTGAATGTGGAATAAAGTAATATTACACTGGTGGCATGCGGTGTGTGTAATAGTTTCATATAAAAGTGATATGCTTAGAAAGATAGTTTATTATTGATTGTAATCTAGTGCTGTTTATTTAATTTGAGTGTCTAGTAGTGGATTTGCTTCCAAAAAATTACATATTTTTCCTACAATTATGTATTCTGTATTTGGTGCGTGTGTGCTATCTGATAGCTAGTGTGGCTAAACGGTGCTCTTCACTATTATAATCTACTTGTGACGGTATTTACTTAGCGCTATGACTGGTTCAACTTTGTTTCCGTCCAAGTTTAGTGGGGAATCGGATGAGCCGTTTGAAGACTGGCTCTTTACTTTCGAGCTCTTGGCCGCAGCTAACGGGTGGAAAGAGGGATCGCATCCTTTATTTTTGGGACTATCCCTTACTGGGTCAGCGCAAAGCGTCTACCGCTCTCTCACAAATAAAGACAGAAAAGATTTTGATAAAGTGTGTTCTGAGTTGAAGATTGTTTTCAAAAAACCATTATTGCCAGATTTAAAGAAAGCTGCGTTCGTTTCACGTTACCGCAAGACAAATGAGCGTTTAATGACTCTCACAGTTGACCTGCAGCGCTTAGCAAGGGAAGCGTACCCACAATTTAATCCATAATCTCGGTATGAACTAGTCTGTGACGTGTATAGAAGACAGTGACATTATCGTAGCATTTTGCTGGAATCCCACCAAAACTGTTATAGATCTTCTAAGTCACGGGGAAATACCGGAGGACGTGTCAGAAATTGAGCGTGCTGTGCCGGTTGAAGGTGTAGTTGCCGCCACTATTCCTGTAGAAGAGACATATATAACACCTGTTTTATTACAGCAGTCGATTCAAGAGGCAGTGGCGGGAGCACTTCGTATTTATAAGATAGAAGATCTCTTGCTACGTCTCTGGTGAGTCACCAAGATCATGTGTGTCAAGTATTTAAGTGCAGTTACTGTAAATACCGTGGCCGACGAGAGGACAAGTGTCGAGAAAAGAAACGTGACCCTCGGGATAAAGTTACACGGGATCAGTTGGGTCCACGTTGCTTTCGATGTGGAGAAAGAGGACACGTACGGTGGGAATGTGTGGCAACATTTTCGGGAAACTCACGATCACCAATGTAGATTGTTTTCGCCTGCCTACATCGGCCTCCCATCAGGCATTCGACATTTCTACGATAAATAATCTAGTTACGATCTACGCGTCTGGAGATATTCGCTCCATTAAACTGGATTTCCTAATTGATTCTTCAGATACAGAATGCATAGTACGAGAAGACTTATGGGAACTCGTTAAGAGTACAGAGGATCAACTTGTCTCATCAAGGCTCTCAATACATGATGTAAGTTGACGTCAGTTATCAGTTTTAGGCCGGGTAGCTCTACCCATCATATTCGGTAATACTACGTACAAATAAATATTTTTTTGTAATTAAAGATATCTCCCAGTTTGCTCTCTTAGGTTTTCTATTCATATTGGCACAAAAGTTTGATATAATTACTTCTCAGGAGGTCCTCAATATTGGTGAAATTAAAGTTCCATGCCATTATGTTAAGTATTCAAACTCCAAGAAATCCCTATTTCAAACAAACGAGTTAATCTTGCGGAAATGGTCACCGTACCTGCCAGAAGTGAACTATTTTTACCACACGGCGGAATAACGGCTACAGAATTTGAAGATCTGGAAGGTTGCTTGGAGCCCAACCTGCAAGTAACAGAAAAATATGGTATTCCTTCTGCCTGTATTTTGGTCACAGCTCACAAAAATAGGGTACCTTTCCGACTTCTAAATACATCACCAGATCCTATTGTAATGTATAAGGGGACATAAATTAGCCACTTCTGCCCGCTACCTGATAAGGAAAATCTTCTCCCGTGTGCTTCTCTCTAACTTCACAAACCAAACATCGTCAAGGAGCTGTATTGTTCGACTTTACTCAAACTGAAGTGTTCTTAGGTTACGCGTGTAGAGACAATAACGCTATTAGATGAGTTTGCGGATATTGTGGTACAAGATGATTCTGAGTGTGGTAGTACAAGCCTAACATATCATCGAATTGAAACGGGGGAGGCTAAACCAGCAATGCAACATCCGCGCTGCTTTGCGTATAAATATTTGAAATATATTCGTAAGGACATCAGTACCATGGAGAAACAAGGTAAGGTGAGTCCCTCTATCTCATCATGGGCATCACCTATAGTTCTTACAGAAAAGAAAGATGGTGGCGTTCGTTTCTGTTGTGACTACAGAAAACTTAACGAACTGACTGTGAAAGATGCGTATCCATTGCCACGTATGGATGACATACTCGAGGGTTTGTCAGGAGCAGCATTGTTATCATCTATCGACAGGGCAGCCACCTATAATCAAGTCGAGATATCACCAGACGAACGTCCTAAAACAGTATTCGTTACAGGAGATGGCCTCTGCGAATTTGACGTAATGAGCTATGGCCTCTGTAATGCAACGGTTACCTTACAACGCCTTATGGATTTGGTGCTAACAGGTATCAAGTGAAAAACCTGCATGGCATACCTAGATGATGCGATAATATGGGTTCGGGGTGAGAAACAACGCGTGAAACGTTTGCGTCAAATTTTTACACGAATACGCGAAGCTGGCCTCAAAATCAAGCCTCTGAAATGTCAAATTATGCAGGACCAGATTACTTTTCTGGGGCACAGAATATCAGCGCAAGGGATTGCCACATCAGAAGATAAAGTAAATAAGGTTCAATCTTGGCTTATCCCCATAACTGCGGAAGAAGTGAACTCTTTTCTGCAAACAGCCGGATACTATCGCCACTACTTCCGCAACTTTGCTATGATTGCTGCACCTCTACAGCAACTCACTCACAAAGGAGTACCATTTGTGTTCGATACAACTTGCGAAACAGCCTTTGAAGAGCGAAAAAGAAGATTAGTGACCACCCCCTTTTTAAGGTTTCCCCACCTGGAGTTTGAATGGGTGGATTGTGAACCAAGCACAGTTGGAATCGGGGCAATACTTAGCCAGACTCGAGATGGCGAAGGAAAAGTAATGTATTATTGGAGCCGCCTTCTTACTAAGACAGAGTGCAAGTATCGTGCGGCGCGTAGATAACTATTATCCCTTGTTGACCATTTCATTGCCATCTTGAAGGAAGTGAGGTAGTGCTTGTGCGCACAGAACATAGAGCACTAGTCTGGCTCCACAATTTCAAAGAGCCTGAAGGGCAAGTAGCTCGGTGGCTGGAACGTCTATCGCGATTCCACTATACGGTAGAACATCGCCCATGTGTGAAACACGGTAACGCTGACAGACTTTAAAATCACAACCCCCATTTCTTTCCAAGAAGCAATAGTCACACCCATAGTTTTAGCCGCACCTGTGTGGAAGCCTGCTGTGTCACCTGATGAGTTACGTCAGTTACAGTTAGAAAATATATTGATCTGTCCTGTTATAAAGTGGAAAGAGGATTACATTCGCCCACCGCATGAGGATGCCGTGGCACTTGGAAGAACTAACACGAATTTATGGACCCAGTGGGACCAACTAGAACTTAAGCAAGGTGTTCCTTATTCACGTTTTGAAGGAGTTGGAAATATCCATAGACTTAAGCTGACTGTCCCACTAGTGCTTAAAACAGAAATCCCACACAGTCTTAATAACACACCCACTGGAGGTCACTTAGGTTTTCACAAGACAGTTGAAAAGGTCTGATCACGGATCTATTGGCCGGATCTCCATCGAGACACCACAACGTGATTCCAGCAATGTCCCGATTGTGCGGCTAAGAAAACTCAAATAATAGCTAAGGCACCACTACATAAGTTTAGGGTTAGTGAAACACTGCAACGGGTTTCCGTTAATATATTAGGCTTCTTTCCAAGGACTAAGCGGGGAAGAAAGTAATTATGGTTGTATCAGATTAATTTACTTGTTGGGTGGAAGCGTATGAGGCAGTCAAAATTGAAATAGTTCTGGTGGACGAATTCATCAGCATATTTGGCTATAGTTATTTTGGTTAGATTTCATTTCTAAACATGTCTAAATATTCTAAACAAAATAGCTACTCCCAATATTTCGGCAAAATGACTTTAAGGGCGCCGGTCTGTTGCGTAAATTATCTTTTTATTATAATATCTTCTAAACTATTTGAGATATGAAATTACTTATCATTACAAATATGTAGGTCTATTTATAATACAAATATTTTATTTGAAGCATATTTTTTATAAAACCAATAACTTGCAAGCTATACGCAGATATATAAGTATTTTTAACTTTTAGAACACAAAAGGTAAAGTATTGCAACCATAAAAAAAATAACCTGAAGTGTTGATGTATGTCGATGTCTGATGACCCCCCGAACCCTAAAAAGTGGTTTTTGCAATGCCGTCTGTCTATGTGTCTGTTTAAACTTAACATTAAGAGTAATTTAAGAAAGGGCGAAAAGAGAAAAAATCTATTTTCTCAAAATCGGCTCTAATGATTTTGATTAAAATTCGTATATAGGCGTTGATTAAGATTATAAATAAACTGAATATTTTCATTTTCCTATAAAAATTAAATTTAGGGTACTTTACAGAAGCAGAAACTTCCGTATCTTCGCAACTATTTGAGATACTAAAGAGCTTATCATTGCAAAATTGTAGTACTATAAAAGATAAAAAAAACTTTTATATGAAATGATTTTTTATAAATCCAACAGTTTCTGAGATATTGGCAAATATATTAATCCAATTTTGTGAACTTTAGTTGTAAAGAGATACTACTTAAGTTTTAACGTAATAATTCTCCAATGCCATAGAGTAATTAAATATAATTAAGTCTCTCAAAAAGTTGATGTTGTTTTTCTTTAAACCTTTTAGGAGAAATGTTTGTACAACAATGATATATCTCCATTCATTAGGCGATATTTACATTTTTTTATTGGTCAAAATTTATAAATGAGAGATTTAATAGCAATGCGATAGTATGAAGATTTGCAACAACTAATAAAATGTCGAAAATTGTAACTGAAACTTGAAATTTTAATACGAAGTGTTGACCCTTATGGACCCAATATTTATCTTTTTTTATCGGTCCAAACATACAAATGAGGACAATTAATTCTTTCAAAATAAAATTATAAAATTTAAAACCAGGACTGAAAAAAAAAGTTTTACATAAGTATAATGCAATTTATGCTTGGGTTTACTAGTGTATATTATTTCGTTTCACATATATTACGAGTTTTGGGTAAATATCTCCATTTTTAAACAATAGAGCGAGAAAGTCCGTTCGGAGTTCCGTACCATTTATGTTATCTAGCACCGCGTATTACTACTACCCGTTCGAGTTATACGCTTTAGACCAAATTACCAACGACGTTGAAACCGAGATTGAAATCTTGCTTGAGTACGTGAAAGGTGGTTTTCCCATCCTCTCCCCATGGCAATTTGGATACATAACCCCTAATCCCCGAATATACCCTTCTCATTCCTACCTTTTATATTATGTCGGTAATGACCTTGATGTTTAATGAAGTAATGAAAAAAGTATCACGTTTTTAACAATTTTTAAACACATTTAAAAAAAAAACTAGCTTTGAGTCGATTTCGTTCCAAGTACCACCCTTAAAGTTATCTCCCCAACTATCCCTCCGACTTTCCTCCCTCATAAAATTCCTCAACCACTCCCTTTCCACCAACCTTTCTTCTCCTAGTTCCATATATATCATCATACACCAGGGGACACACTTTACAATATCAGACATCACTTCCTATTATTATCCGTTTCTGCACCCCCACAAGTTCCATCCAGTTCTCCCTCTCACCTTCATTTTTAAAGTGATTTTTTTTTTTGTCTTGCGTTGAGGCCCTCCCTTCCACATTCCCCCTACAATCGCTTACACCACTTTATTCAGATCACGATCGATCATTAAATTATATTTCCCACGAGTTTGCAAAAAATAAAAAGTATAAACATGAGGAGAATTAATATATAAAATGTTTATGGGAAGAGCTAATTTATTTAGCACCGCGTCTTGCTAACCGTTCGGGTTATACGCTTAAGTACTAATTTCTCTAATGGGTTAGAAATTGGGAATGTTGAATTCATAGGAAGTGACCCGCATTTGCATAGAGGAAGAGTGGAAAACCATTTAGGATAAACCACTCCCAGTTCACCCGACCGAGATTCGAACCTTGATATCCCATTCCTCGGCAGTCTATCTCAACACGAAACAAGCGCGTCAGATAACTACGCCACCAAGACGGGTTGAAGAGCTAATAATGTAGGTATAACTGGTTTCTTTATATTGTTTTAAAATTATTTTTGTGTGCAAGCAAGTTTTAATGCCATTGTTTTATATCACCCAGCCACGCTGGTACTTCGAAAATTAATAGAGAAGTATATCTATTACTATATTATTTTGCTAGTAATGAGAAGGTTGGGATTTTAATCTTGGACGTGTGCACTGCGAGGTAATTTTTAACACGTGATTTTTCTCATTCTTCATAACTACCTTGTCCAGACTGGGAAGTAGTTTTTCACATGGGATGTTTCTCATTATTAATAAATACCTTAAACAGACTGGGAAGTAGTTTTTCAAGTGAGATGTTTCTCATTCTTCATAACTACTTTGAACATATTAATAAGTAGTTTTTCAAGTGGGATTTTTCAATTTTTCATAACTACATTGCACAGACTGGAAAGTAGTTTTTCAAGTGGGATTTTTTCCATTCCTCATAACTACATTGCACAGACTGGAAATTAGTTTTTCAAGTGAGATGTTTCTGATTATTTATAAATACTTTGAACAGACTGGGAAGTAGTTTTTCAAGGGGGATGTTGCTCATTCTTCATAACTACCATGAACATACTGGGAAGTAGTTTTTCAAGTGGGATGTTTTTCATTCTTCATAACTACTTTGAACATACTAATAAGTAGTTTTTCAAGTGGGATTTTTCCATTTTTCATACTTATTTGAACAGACTGGGAAGTAGTTTTTCAAGTGGGATTTTTCCATTCCTCATAACTACATTGCACAGACTGGAAAGTAGTTTTTCAAGTGGGATGTTTCTGATTCTTTATAAATACTTTGAACAGACTGGGAAGTAGTTTTTCAAGTGGGATGTTGCTCATTCTTCATAACTACCTTGAACATACTGGAAAGTAGTTTTCAATTGGGATTTTTCAATTTTTCATAACTATTTGAACATACTGGGAAGTAGTTTTCAAGTGGGATGTTTTTCATTCTTCATAACTACTTTGACCATACTAGGAAGTAGTTTTTCAAGTGGGTTGTATCTATTCTTCATAACTACCTTGCACAGACTGGGAAGTAGTTTTTTAAGTGGGATGTTTCTGATTCTTTATAAATACTTAGAACAGACTGGAAAGTAGTTTTTCAAAAAGTTTTTTTATCTTTTTATTCATTACTACTTTATAAATAACTGCTACCATTCACGGTAAAAAAGGAGTGTACACAATCAAGATTAGATTAGTGCGAGTACAGTACATTCATGTGACCTTCTCCCTGCCCCCCCCCCTCCCCTCAACCCTGTTCCTGCTCCACTGACTATTTGAAAAGAAGGCATCACCTCTGCTACCTAAACAACTCCACATAAACATTCATTCTTGTTAGTTCCCCCTGTTTATTTAATTAGATCTTGATAAATCACATTCTACGCTCGATTCTCCTCAGTAATTTCCTGGATGTATAGTAACACGAGCCCGGCGCTGTTAAAAAGCCGAGTGAGACCGAACTTAATACCAGGGATCCTCTCCGCTGATCCTGAAGCACGTAGCTCTCCAGACATTAAGGACATAGGACCAACAAGAAGACCCCAGACAAAGTTAAAGAGGAGAGTACCAAAGAAGAGTGAGGCCGGGAAGTGATTTTGTTTTAGAGAGAAACTAATTCTACGCCGGATATCATCTTTGAGGTAAGTCCACGCTTACTATAGGGAAAATGACCTCTGTGGTCTTAGGTTAGAGCACTCTTCTCAGGACTCGATGGGTGTGGTTTCAAATCCAGTCGGAGTCAACAGGTTTTTTTAGCGATAAAAATCTGTAGCACAACTCCTTTCGGAGGTGAAGTGAAGCCGTCCATCCCGTGACGATTGTGGAATGTAAAATAACCCTTTAAGGTATGCCTTTTACGGCAAAATTGGTAGGTCCTTTTGCTCTTGCTCATAGAAATTATCATGTTCCAATATAATCAATCGGTTCATAAAGTGCACGTTAAATACTTATACGTCAGATAAATAAATAATAAAATTAAGTATTACTGGGAAGCGGCTTTGTCATACTCTCGTTTTCGTGGGGTCGATATTCCCTCAAACATAAGACAAATTTTACAACGCTGGCTCGTTGACAATTATATAAGCTTTTTCTTAACTCAGAACTCCACCTTCCGACATAACTGAAAGATAGGATATTTGGCAAGAGTTAAAAGAAATACCTGTATTTCTCTCAGAGGTGATATTGGGTGTGGTGGCACGTCCAGTGGCGTCACCAGGATTATTGTTTTGGAAGTGAGAAACGTTTGATAAATAAGCTTTTTAGTTTAATCACAAGCATAATATTTTTTGTGATAGACAAACAGCACCAATGAGCGTACGAGCTAAGGCATCATCTTTATCTGATCTAGTTTGATTTGTGTCGGGGAGACTTGTGTTCAAATCTTGGCTGAGAATATAATCATCATATATACAGCACTGCTTTTGTTTGTGATACGCGTTTCCCTATACATTCGGGCTATCGGCATATTTACACTAATCACCTAAGGGTCAGGAAGGTAGAATTAAGAGGAAATGTACCCATTTTTGCGTGTAAGGAGATTGTGAAACCATTTAATAAAAACCACCCCTCTCAGTACACCCAACCGGTATATGAATACTGATCTCTACGTCACTGTAAAATCAAGCCAGATGAAACTGACGTATCTGTCCGCAAGTCCACTGCTGTGGATCAAACCCTAATTTTTAATCTGCTATAAAATAACCAAGTTTATTGTAAGGGATCCAAAGAAGACGTTCAAACACCTTTATGGAGCTAATTATCTAATTTCAAGTAGTTTATCAAGTAGCAACAATGCAACGTAAATGAATGAATGAATAAATAAATATAGTTTCTTTTATATTTTCCCTTAGGAAGAAGCTCTCTTAGACGATAACAAAGGAAGTTGATTCAAGTCAAAGGATATAGGCTATTTCGCAAGCAGCTTATTGATTCAAAACTTCTCTATTTCTCTTTTATTTTATTATCGACGAAAAATATAGATAGCTCAACTCACTTTGACGAAGAGCTTCGGTACTGTGATCACTTCAAGTAATAAGGGATCTAAAAAAAAAATGTATAAAAAGGAGAACAAAGAGAAATTCAACATGGCAACCGGTTGAAAGATTCTTGCCACTATCACTGATTCCCTTGTCAATCAAGCGACGCAGATGCTGCCGGGAAGGGGAATTGGATCGAAGTCAGACAGACATTCACGGACATCGCCGAAACTTCAACTTTATATATATTTGTTTCAACTTACATGCACTTGTGTGCTCGCATAGTGTATTCAACTCTACCCCGGCTCCTACACTTTGGGTCAATCAGTAGCATCCGTCTGTCTCAGGTTCGATGACAGACATGTTCAAAAAATTGTCATTTGAGGGGAAATTAGTGTCTCCTCTTTAATTGTGATAAACTGACGGGCTGTAAATTGGGTGTAGGGTCTGTTTTAGAATAGAGTTAGTTTGTAAGTCTGGTGCTGATAAATAATTATTTTCAGAAACTGAATGTTAAATACCTCAAACAAATGGAACCTCTCTCCCGGTAAGTTAGAACTCAACTAGAATCCCAGCCGGGTTTACTAAGAGTGTTTTCGTTTAATGCTTTTCAATGTGTTTTATTCTTTCACTATCTTTCAAAGCGAGTGCTGGTGATTTTTTAGGGTTTATTTCCTCATCCTGTGTCTTCTAAAATTAGTTTAAATTGCGAATAGCCCCCTGTACATCCTATCCTCTCTACTGCCAAAAATGGGTGGATCTTTACTATTTTTTTAATCATCGTGTCTTATTATTTTTTCAGGTTATACGCATGTATAAGATAATTACTCTACTTGTCAGGGATAAGGAAGGAAGCATTTTGGAGTTAATCTACCAGCATTTACATGGAAGTAGAGTGGGAAACCCTTTAGTAAAAACCACCCTCGGCAGACTCAATCGGGATTCAAACCTTTATTTCCCCCGTCATCAGCAGGCCAATCCAACATGAGAGTGAAGTTTTAGATCATTCGACCACTGAGGTGGGTTTAAGGACTATTATTAAAAGAGAATAACCATGGCCTTCAAGAATAAGAAGTTATTGCTGACCAGAGAGTTGAGTTTGGAACTGAGGAAGAAACTTATTAAAAGCTACATTTGGAGCATCGCACTGTATGTAGCATAATCTTTGGACTCTGAGGAAGATTAAAAATAAATACTTGGAGAGATTTGAAATGCGTTGCTGGAGAAGATTTGGGAAAATTAGGTGGACAAACAGGGTGACAAATGAAGTATTTCCTAAGAACAGTGGGTGAGAATAGAACCATTTTGGATGTGATTATTCGGTACAAAGCAAACTGAATCGGACACATACTTAGGAGGAACTGTCTTCTGCACGACGTCACAGAAGTAAAGAAAGAGAACATTAGGAAGAAGGAAGGAATACTCAAATATCGGGTGACTTGAATGAAAGAAGAAAATTCTGGGTGCTTAAGTAGGAGGCAGAGGACAGGGCGCATTGGTAGTGTAAGGTCATTGACAAAAATAATGCACCTGTCCTAAGACAGAACACCTAATAATAACAATAATAATAATAATTAGGAGAACATATATATGAAAGAACACAATAGCTATAGAGGCTATGTTCGCTTGTACCGATTCTTACTAACTGACAGGGAAAGACGCATATTTACACTGATGGGCTAGCGATGAGGAAGATAGTATGTAGAGTACAAGTATCTGAGTTTACTTTAAGGGAGAATAGGAAACCATTGAGGAAAAGCCTCCCTCAGTACACCCATCTAGGATTCGAACCCAGACCTCCCAATCACCGTAAAACCAGACCAAACCATATTGAAGCCATAACCCCCTTGCACACCAATTCTGGTTATCACATTAAAAATATGTAGTTATTCTTCTGGATGGATGTTAAAAATTGTAAAATTTCCCACACGCAAAAAGTATGACGTTAGGTCTGCTTTTTTCCCCCACGTGAAGATATTTACTACCAATTTTTATTGTACTATTATTATTTACTTGAGCTATATAACGTACATTTTCTGAACTGGTGAATTATATCAGCAAACGACTTATAAACTATCTTAAATATTTAACAAACATGGTACTCGGCCCCCTCCTCCGGCCGTTAATTCATCATTTTGAAGGGATAAACCCCAAATTCCCTAATTAAAATCTATTTTTGGCCATGCCGGGAATCCATCCCGGGACTCTTAACTCAGTTAGCAGACGTAGTACTGATTATACCATTTATTATTATTATTTAAGTTATTGGTATTTAAATTATTATAATCACTATCAGATTTTATTTTGGTCTAAATGTAGAAAATTGTTTTCGATAAATTTGTTTTTAAATATTCTCGAAGACCTGGATTAACCAAAGGGAGCAAATATATGTGCCGGACCTACTTTGAATGTAAGATGCACCTAAATCTGTATTCACTAAAAGAAACAGGTGCAGTTTGAGAGTAAATTTACGCCCATTCAAGATACGATAACTTTGATGGATTATATTGGCGGTATTTCATCTAATGCCTTAGAATAACTTAAGCTACATGCACACCTCGACATCTTTAATCACAGCAACAGAACCTACCACAATCTTGATAGTAAACAAAACACCAATCCATTTAGAAATGGGAATACGTTCTTAGGGTCATAATTAACTGTCCTACATTACAGCAAGTGCTTTCCATTATTACATGTGCTATGCCACGTGCCTATCTTTTATGCAACCTGTTGTACACGCATGTTTGCACAGTTTTGCTCTCCCGGCGCTGTACGCCGAAACTTTGAGCACGATTTAATGGTATTAGCATAGTTTGCTGGATATAAGTGTATAGGGATTTTGTATTGCTTTTGGTTCAAACACGCTATATGTGCAGTTTGGGCTTTGAGTTTCCGAACATCCTGTATATTTGTGTATATATTACATAGCACAAGTTGTTCGATCGAAAGGTACAGTCCATGTTAGCTTAGAAACACATTTTATAAAATATTAATTAGGGAGATTATTATTCTTAGTAAGAAATTTAATGGTAAATTAAAGTTGTAAGTTTTTTCTAGTTTGTTGTATTACAAAAAAAGAATTTGCCTAAAGCATTCAAAAAGGGTATAAAAATTATGCACTAAAACACAATCTTTTGATAATTATTTTTAGCAATTCCTACTACCGATTAGGATTATATGCTTATGTAATAATTACGCTAATGGGCTAGGGATAAGGAAGGTTGAATTTAGAGGAAGTATAACAGCATTTGCGTGGAGGAAAACCACCCTAAGTGCACCCTACCGAGATAGAACCACGATCTCCTCGTCATCTGCAGTCGTCTCCATTGCGATAGTAGCACCTTAGACTATGCGACCTCTGAAGTGGGCTGTTGGCAAATTAGTTAAAATTAATAAGTTAAAAATTTGAAAAGGTTAAAGACATACCAAAAATATACCTTTTAATATTATATATAGGCATATAATATATACTATATATATATTATATATTATATATATTATATATAACTATATATATATCATTCAAGCAGTATCAGAATATATTAACTATCTTATCTTAGTTATATTAGATGTAAAACTATCCTCACTAAGCGTGAAATTCTTAAACACAAAAACTGCTAGTTTTACGTTTGTGCTATTACTTTTTTTTCTTTTTTTTTATTATTTAATGAAATGTTTTAAAGATATATTATTTTTTAGGCAGTTGTTTTATAACCTTCTGAGCCCAAGATTTTATGAGAGTGTTATTGCTTTAGTCCCGAGAAGCAAGTGCTTTGATTTATTTCATAATATCCAGCTAAGAATAAATATTTTATTTTTTGTTATATTAACACCTTAAGCAGTTTGCTGTTTTGTCCAAACACGTTCCTTCTATATTTGTTTAACTTTCTTATCGCAAGGCTTTGGGCAATAATGTTTCTAGCTTGATCCCCAGTGTGTTGGTGGAACAAATCCCCCCCTTTTATTTTGTTTTTAGTACCACATCTTACCAACCATCCGGGATATATGTATTTTAGTTCTTGTAATTTAAGGACAGCAAAAAAAGTAGACTTTAGAGGAATTATACAATTTTTTACGTAGAGAGAGAGAGATTGTAATTTTTTAAACCCACCTATCACAAGTAAAATCAGACGAAACTAACGCCCTAGTCCACGTACCCATCGATTTGGATGACCTCTTTTCTTGAATGGACAGAAATTCCCCCGCTTTTAGAAGTATATTATTTAATCCATGATTTTATTTATCAGTACACTGTTCTTTTCCTCGTTTCTTTCACGACCTTGATCATCATATACATAATTTAAGGTGAGGTGCTAGCTAGCGTGAGTTTAGGGCAGTATTTTTGAAGTTCTTATAGCATAAATATTTTTTAGCCAAAATAAATCAAATATTTCTTCTATAGAAAACATAGAGTATGGTTTTCTGCACATGTTAATCTCAGCAACTGTTCTTGAATACCTGTCAAGGGTGTTCTGGAATGTTGTGACATTTTATCTTTATTTAAAATGTTTGTCACCAAATGCCGCCATGCTCATGACAGATATTCAACAACTGTTGATATTAGCATGTGCAGAAAACTAAACTCTATATTTCTACAGAAGAAATAGGTTATTTATTTTGACCAAAAAATGTTTATGCTATAAAAACTGCAAAATTAATGCACTAACTAGCACGCCACCTTAAGTCGGTATAGTATGATGCCTCCCACCATCTTTCGCTTATACACTGTTGATGTTTAACATAAATTCTCGGAATGTTTCAATCATTTAGGGTTGAAAGAACTATTAATTTCATAATCACTTTGAAGTTTGAAATTCATATCAACAAGGTTACAATCCCTTTTACGTACCCGTAACTGGGATTCAAGCGAAACTAATACGCTCCAATCTCATCTAGTTGATTGGAATTCCCAGCAAGTCCCGTCAGGTGAATTTCGTGTCCTTTCCCGACTTCCGTGTCAACGAAACGTTACCCCTCCAACCCCACCCCCTCTTCCGGTTATAAAGGGAAGTAAACGGGGGTGAGTGAGGATGAAAATAGGGGGAGAGGGTGGGTAGACTGACGACCGACCGGGATGTACACGTAACATCCTGCGTTATTGCCCTCGCTTATGAAAGACATTCCTCATAGACAATTACGTGCCGTCGTTCTGATGAAACATTCACGGTTGTAGTAACACAGGCGTAGCTTGTCCGTGTCGACAAATGAGAGGTGGATGGTAAATTTTCATGGGAAGCATCAGCGTTTCATGTTCAGAATAATTGTTTGAGGCCTCTACTTGACGTAGAGTCCGACTCCTGGCTCGGTAAACTTCCTGCCAAGTGACCTCCTACAGACTCGCTTTATGATCCTTGCGGGAGAGTATAAGCGTTTGGGGGAACTGTAAAGTACTGATTCGGAGCTACAAAGTGGGGGTGTAAGATACGCGAGTTAAGGGCTGTATTTTTGCAGTTCTTAGAGCAAAACTTTTTTTTTGTCAAAATAAATAAACTATTTTTCCAGTAGAAACATAAAGTTTAGTTAACTTCACATGGTGATAAAAACAGCTGTTAAATAGGTGTCATGAAATGAAGATAAAAAGTTTGTCACTACATTTCAGGACATCTTTGAAAATAGCTGTTGAGGTCCCTTATATGAATAAAATTAAACTAAGTGTCTACTGGAGCATTATTCGACAAGAAAAAATGTGTTTATTTAAAAATTACTAAAATACCACCCCTAACTAATGTTCCCTACACTCCCTGAAATGAATAATTCAACATTTATGAACCCTTAGAAAGTATATCTCCTAGTCGTAATAACTTCAACTCTTCTAAAACAAACATACCATAATTTAAAAACAATCCTTTATAAAATGCACTTTGAAATCTGGCAAATTACAAAATTTAACCTTAATCCATCACATGTCTGACATAATTAAAGTTAGGTAGAGTCCTTCATTTGTGAACATTTATATCCAGGATACTTTTATGGTGGTTGTTAAAGAAGTTACTTTAAAAAGAATTGAATGATATATCTTCTCTGATAATTCATTTTTACCAATGACACCACATTAATTATGATTAAATATTAACTTTTCTTAAATCTGGATAAGTAAATTCATAATAAAATATTAACTTACCCTGGTATAGTTTATTGTTAGGTGTTCTGTCTTACGACAGGTTCATCCCCAGAATTTTCTTCTTTCCTTCAAGTCACCCAATATTTGAGTCATCCTCCTTCCTAAGTTCCTCCTTCCCTCAACCTTTCCTTCTATAACGTTGTGCAGAAGACAGTTCCTCTTAAGGATGTGTCCGATACAGTTTGCTTTGCACTGAAGAATCATATTCAAAATGATTCTCTACTCACCCGCTCTTCTTAGGACTTCTTCAATTTTCAGCCTGTCTGTACACCTGATTTTCTCAAGTCTTCTCAAGTACAACATTGCAAAGCTCTCCAAATATAAAAAGGTACAAAAAAATTAAAATATACTTATTTGAAAAAATTATAAAACTACTTTATTGTTTATCTTTTACAATACGATTAACTATAAACTCATCAATTATTTCACAAAAAAAAAACCTAAACCACTAAAACTATTTTTAATATAATCCATTAAATATATATTCTAATTTATAAATAAAAGTTGAATTGCACATTTCTCTTACCTGGATAAATGGTAGGTACTCTTTAAATAAAGCCCTACTTTGTTAATATAGCTTTCTAGGTACACTTCACATTACACTTATATTTACGATTAATTTCACTTCATTTAATAATAACGATGTGTGATGTGTCCATATTTTAAAGCAAAATCAATATAATAAATTGATTAAATTGACTACTAAACCCACTTTTAAAAAACTAATTTTAAAATTTGTATGTATATATATATATAAAATAAAGTAATTATTCTAAATTAATCCTTCTCTTCTTTCCAGGATCTATAAATATTTAACTATTTGTTTTAAACCATTAGAATAAATATCATAATGTTTCACAAATTCCATTTTCTATTAAAATACAGAATAAATACATACAATATATTTTATATTACTGGTAATAGGCTTATTCCAATGTCTAAAAGTGACTATTTCAAAACATTTTAAAGAACTGATGCTTTTATATAATCAGGTTAATTTGTTTAAGAAGTTTTTTTGTGTTTATATTATTTAGCACCGCGTCTTACTACCCGTTCGGGTTACGCTAATGTGTAATGGTAGGGTGATTGTGAGATGAAATGGAGGACCTACAGTTTAACGTGGGGTACGAACCAAGGTGGAGGCCTGGCATTCCATACATTCACAAGTTGTGATTAATACACGTCTTGACAGAGGCGAAGGAAGGGTTTGGTAATCAAATAAATCTGTGCCGGGACAGAGTATTGACATCCGGACCCCCAGCACAGAAATCTGACACCTTACCCCTAAACTGTCAGGTCACCCACTAAACTAAAATTCACATTGTCTTTATTGTACAAGGGCCGGATCAAATCCATTGTAGGGCTACATCCGGCCCGCGGGCCGAAGGTTGTATACCTCTGTTCTTAGCCATTAGCCGTGATACAAAATTAATTGCTAGTGCGGTTGAGGCTTAAGTTCGAATCTTAGTGGGATGCAATCGGGAATGATGATTTTTTCCAAACTTGATTTTCATATAGACTACTATTTCTACATAATATCAAACAAATTTAATTGTATCCTTTTAAGATATATTTAATGACAACCTTTTCATAAATGCAAAACATATTTAATAAAAAAAATATATCAAGTTTGTTTCTGTGTCTCGGGGAGTTAGATAAAAATACGAACTAATATTAATTGTGTGAATAAAGCTTGATAACAATACGAACTAATATTAATTGTGTGAATAAAGCTTGATAACAATACGAACTTATATTAATTGTGTGAATAAAGCTTGATAAAAATATGAACTAATATTAATTGTGTGAATAAAGCTTGATAAAAATATGAACTAATATTAATTGTATGAATAAAGATTGATAACAATACGAACTTATTTTAATTGTGTGAATAAAGCTTGATAGCTATACGAACTTATATTAATTGTGTGAATAAAGCTTGATAAAATACGAACTTATATTAATTGTGTAAATAAAGCTTGATAACAATACGAACCAATATTAATTGTGTGAATAAACATAATCTGCTTGAGGGCCGCAGCAACTCACACGCTGTATTCGTATGTTGGTTGACCCATGATGCATTGCGCGCACAGATGAGGCGGATATCTTGTGACGGGCTTAGAGCTTGTCACGTGACCCCGTTTCTGTTCTGCGCATGTTTTTCAGCGAACGTGTGAATCCACAGTAATATATCTCACTCTCACGTTCAAAAAATGCTAAGTGCACCTTAAGAACTATGCCACGCCCTTATTGTTACTAGAGTCTTAAGATTTCTCTTTTGAATTCCAAATTGGAATATCTCCTATAATTTCTTGCTTAATTTAAAATTTATATTTTCCCTTGTTGATCAAGTTAGACAGAAAACAAACGAGAATACTATATTCAATAATACATTAGCTTAATAGATAATATACGTTGTATGTGTGACTTAAGGCGTAAGTGACGCAATATATTTTAAAAGCTTTACAAAATTACGCTATAGATACTCAATTGAATGCTTATAAATCTATATTCAAATCACTTAAGATGAGCTAATAAACGAAAAATAAACCTTCTAAGCGGTCGCCATATAACGGATAACCAAATAGAAAAAACTATCTACATACATCGTTTGGCCCGAGTTTTAAAAATGTCGCTGCCGAATCTCGTTTAAATTGGTCCACACCCTTGGAAGTTATCGTAAAACAAACAAGCACATTTTTTATAGTCTGCCATCTTAAGACGGATTTTCATGTTAAAAAATCATATTTTACATTGGTTTATTGGACTAGTTTAAAAGGAATGTCCTTGCCAAATTTCGTTAAAATTGGTCCATGCATTTGAAAATTATCAAGGAACAAATATACGAACAGACATATAGATTTAAGCCTACAGAATGTCAAATGGTCAACTTAGAACAGAACCTCCCTACGCTTGCTCATTAAGGAACCAATCTTGCCCAACAACACGGATCAACCACCCGCTCGGTGGCCGCGTGGTTATAACACCTTACTGTCGTAATATACTAGACTGCCGATGACTGGGGAGATTTAGGTTCGAATCTCAGTAGGGTTTACTGAGGGTGGTTTTCCCCAAGATGATTTTCCACTCTCCTCCACGCAAATGCAAGTACATTTCCTCTAAATATAGCCTTCGTAATCCCTTGAACCATTAGAGTAATTTGTAAATTAAGCGTATAACCCAAACAGGTAGTAAGACGTGGCGATAAAATAATCGATTTTGTAAAAAAAAAACAGTAATAGGAATGTCTGCACACAACAGAAATACATTTTTTTCCCAAACACTTACAGACATTTTTTTATGAGCACATGGGCACGTCTTGAAAAATTGTTTTATCTTACCATTGTGGATGTCCACATAAAAAAAACTGTTTTCCACTCCTCCCAGCCCCCATTTCACGGGTGGCTGCGTCTTGGCTGACAGAAGAGGGGTTGGGTGATATTTTCCAATGATCTCGTCACGTCATTGTTTCACCCTACGGTTTTCAACGGCAATTTCTCATCTCTCCTGGCATCGGCGACGTCCACTTGCGTCACAGGGTGGTTGCAGCAAACATCTCGGCCCATCCGTCTTCCCCCCCTGTTCCCCTCATATTGGTCAACACTTCCGACTGACCCCGACTTGGTTACTGCACGATTCGAGAGGGACCACATCATCTCTCTTATTCCTTGTTTAACTATTTATTTCCTTTTATTTGCTTCACTCTCTCGATTGTTTTATCGCGTTTTCTTATATACATCTTTTTATCGGTCTATTTGCAGAACCCCGCCTCGGTGGCGTAGTTGGCTAATGCGCTTGTCATGTTGAGCCCGACTGCTGAGGACGGGGAGATCGAGGCTCGAATCTTGGTCGGGTGAACTGGGGGTGGTTTTTCCTAAATGGTTTTCCACTCTCCCTACACGCAAATGCGGGCACACTTCCTCTAATTCAACCTTCCAAATTCCTAATCCATTAGTGTAATTAGTACTTAAGCGTATAACCCGAACGGGTAGTAAGATGCGGTGCTAAATAATAATAAAAATTATATGCAGACTTATATTGATTGCTTTTATTCATGACCAATTGGACAGGAGACATGGCTTCGATCTCATGCAATATCTAAAATAACATATGGATTGTTTTTAATTATTTTTTTTACCGTACTCTATATATATATATTTTTGCACCACATCTTACTACCCATTCTGTCTATCAGAATATTTACACAATCATATTAGAGATGAGAAATTTAAAATTTAGAGAAAATGTGCAGGCATTTGCGTAGAGGGAGAGTGAGAAACATTTAAGGGAAAACCACCCTCAGAATACCCAACCAAAATCTCTTTGTCACCATCGATCCAATCTATTGCGAGAATGACGTTAGGCTATGATACGGGTACTAGACCACTTCTTAATTTACGTCCGGGTTTTCTACAAATACACAATAACGGGGTTGGAAGAAGGAATTGTAGAATTTAAGAAGAAGTTTACCCTTATATCGATGAAGAAATGGTTTTATATAATTTAGGGGGGAACCCAGATCCTTCTATCACCATCAAATAAGACAAGACAATACTGACGTATTTGTACATGTGATCACAAGTGCGGATTGGTTGCTTCTAATGTGTTCTACCAAATTTCTAATATTTAGTGAGTTGTCTTGGTGAGTAAGGTGTTTGCTAATATAACAGTGAAAAGGCACTTTGAACTTCTTTTCTTAGAAATTAGTATATCTCGATATTTAATCTTAACTTTCTTTTTTACAATAAGTTTTCTAATTTATCCATTATACTTTTTCTGCCTTCCCATACATTTATTTATAAATCAACTCATTTTTCTAAATTATACGTTTTTGCTGATCTTAAAAATGTATTGAACGTCAATCTATATTTATTATTAATGTAGTACCATTTTTTAATTATTTACTTTACATTTTATTGTTATTAAGAAAGCTATACTTCTAAAAAATTAATGTTTTGGCAAATTAAGGGTTTTATTATATTTAGTTCCCAAATTATTACTTCTTTGTGATATTTCATGCATTAAAAAATTTAAAGATGGCAATAAAATATGTTAAATTAGTTGAAGAAACGCGTTTTTTAATTTAAATGTTTTTCATGTAACACTAATTAACGTAAGAATAAAACCCATATTTGAATTTATATTTATTTTAAAAGTTTTAGCAAATATGTTGCAACTTATATTGCTTTATTTCCAGTTTAGAGAATTCGTCTAACTCTTAATTATTTACCTCTCATATAATTGTTGATTAAATTTCGTAACAGTCGAAATAGTAGTCAAAGACTTACGTTTCTATTTCATACAATTAGTGGGCGCTTAAAAAACGTTATGGTCACGTGCCGTTGCTAATTTTCATTGAGTTTTGTAGGATCAATTAAAATTGGTTTGAAAGTAAATTCAAATTGATCCCACTTAAATTTTAAATGGAATTCCTATTCCCTTTGGTTTACGACAAAGAGCTATAATCAATACAAGTGAGATCATTATGTTTGTCAAATGTACAAGATATGTGATGCAGAAGTGAAAAATACAATTTACATTAAATACTACAATTTAAATTATATATTTACAAATTTTAAGCTTGAAGATATTACTTTCAACATAAATTTCCTGGGTTATATCGAAACAATTATTATTGTATTTATTGTTATAGTTTATACACACAGCATATGCGGTATGCCAAAATATTTCAAATTTTAAAATTATTTAAAGGGAAGAAACAATTCAAGAAAACGACAACTTATGTTGACAAAAATGTGTCAAGTTACAACAAACCTATCTTCTTTTTAAAAAGAGAAAGAAAAGAACATTTAGTTTTAATTTGGAAATTTTCAATAGATAAGCCGCAATTTACATTTAATTTAGTTTAGGCAATGAATTTATGGTCGATATTATGACAAAATTCACGATTTCATAAATAAAAAAGAGGGTTAAGATTTCTAAAAAAAATTGTCTTGAGTTGTAGATTTGCACTAAAATCACAAAATATCTGAACATAATCGACGGATCTTTCTTGAGCGATAAAAATCCGTAGCACAACTTCCTCTGGAGGGGAAATAAAACCGTCGGTCCCAAGTCAATTGTGTTATGTAAAAAAACCTGAAAGGTATGTGAAAATAACTTTTCCAAAAAAATTGATAGGTCCTTTCACTCTCGCTCATAGAAATTCCCGTGTACTGATATAATCATTTGCGTCAGAAAGTTCACACTAGCTACCCCAAATAAATATAATAATTAATACTTCAAATAATGTAATTTATACAATTATCAAAGTTGTCTTGGGTGAATTTTTGCCTGCGTACGCTTATATATTTATATATATATATATATATACCAGGTCGCCACCGTGGTTCGGATTCCACGTTAAACTGTAGGTCCTTCATTTCATCTCACAATCACCCTACCATTACACATTAGCTTAAGTGCGTATAACCCGAATGGGTAGTAAGACGCGGTGCTAATAATAAATATATATATATATATATATATATATATATATAAACTTACTATCACCTTTATGGTCTAGGGGTCATAGCTACTGGCTAATGACTCAGAGGTCCTAGTTTGATCTCCGGCACTTCCAGATTTTTATGTTAAGCCTTCGTTCTTGGACGAGGTCTGGCTGAGCGTCATTACGATAGTTGAGGAGCTACTGGGACGAAAAAGTAGCAGCTATGGTCTATAAAACTGATAGAAATGACTGGGAGATTGATTGTGCTGACCCTATGTCCATAAAAGATGACCCTATCAACGTCAGCAGATGGCGGCCGCTTGGTCGGTATGACTCGATTCCGGTCTGATGCTATGGATTTTTGTATAGCCTATATATTTAATTAATGTATACGACAAACTTGGCTGTCCACAGGATCAGTTCTGATAACTGAATTGAGTTCAATAAAGTGCAAAATGACCCATGCCCGGTACATGGGACAATGAATGAGTGCATCCATGGTTGGAAGAGTGGTAACTGACAGCTGGCAGAAGGTTCCTTATTGCGAACAATGAACAAGGAGGGAGCGAGGTCTACTGTTCACAGAACTACTAGTAAGACTGTAGTAACGATAATAACATGGAGGGAGGTCTACTGTTAACATAACTTCTAGTAAGACTGTAGTAACGATAATAACATGGAGGGAGGTCTACTGTTCACAAAACTGCTAGTAAGACTGTAGTAATAATAATAACATGGAGGGAGGTCTACTGTTCATCATGGAGGGAGTGAGGTGAGGTCTACTGTTCACAGAACTACTAGTAAGACTGTAGTAACGATAAGAACACGGAGGGAGTGAGGTCTACAGTTCACGGAACTACTAGAAATACTGTAGTAACAATAAGAACATGGAGGGAGCGAGGTCTACTGTTCACAGAACTACTAGTAAGACTGTAGTAACGATAAGAACATGGAGCGAGGTCTACTGTTCACATAACTACTAGTAAGACTGTAGTAACGATAAGAACATGGAGGGAGTGAGGTCTACTGTTCACAGAATTACTAGTAAGACTGTAGTAACGATAATAACATGGAGGGAGGTCTACTGTCCACAGAACTACCAGTAAGACTGTAGTAACGATA
Source organism: Timema monikensis (assembly GCA_902151445.1). NCBI lineage: Eukaryota > Metazoa > Arthropoda > Insecta > Phasmatodea > Timematidae > Timema > Timema monikensis. The sequence continues at coordinate 40,600 of CABFVZ010002873.1, read as the reverse complement.
ATAACATGGAGGGAGTGAGGTGAGGTCTACTGTTCACAGAACTACTAGTAAGACTGTAGTAACGATAAGAACACGGAGGGAGTGAGGTCTACTCTACCAGTAAGACTGTAGTAACGATAATAACATGGAGGGAGTGAGGTCTACTGTCCACAGAACTACCAGTAAGACTGTAGTAACGATAATAACATGGAGGGAGTGAGGTCTACTGTTCACAAAACTAATAGTAAGACTGTAGTTATGATAATAACATGGAGGGAGGTCTACTGTCCACAGAACTACCAGTAAGACTGTAGTAACGATAATAACATGGAGGGAGGGAGGTCTACTGTCCACAGAACTACCAGTAATACTGTAGTAACGATAGTAGCATGGAGGGAGTGAGGTCTACAGTTCACGGAACTACTAGTAATGTTGTAGTAACTATAAGAACATGGAGGGAGTGAGGTCTACTGTTCACAGAACTAATAGTAAGACTGCAGTAACGATAATAACATGGAGGGAGGGAGGTCTACTGTTCACAGAACTAAAAGTAAGACTGTAGTAACGATAATAACATGGAGGGAGTGAGGTCTACTGTTCACGGAACTAATAGTAAGACTGTAGTAACGATAAGAACATGGAGGGAGGGAGGTCTACTGTTCACGGAACTACTAGTAAGACTCTTAGTAACGATAAGAACATGGAGGGAGAGAGGTCTACTGTTCACAGAACTAATAGTAAGACTCTAGTAACGATAAGAACATGGAGGGAGTGAGGTCTACAGTTCACAGAACTTCTAGCTCTGATCTGAAAGTGTTGAAACCCGGGAAGTAACAAAAAAAAAAGTGCTGAGATTGATGTTTTAATGTTCCCATGCAAGGGAAGTAGACGGTTCTCCCCCTGATACTCGCACAGTTTGGCTCCGATCGCTATGGATCTGTAGCTAATATCTCAAGCCTTCCACGGCTACTGGGATAGAATACATAATGTAGGCTTCAAGAACATTTCAATAACCTCTTGGAAATAACTTACTTGCTAGAAACGAGTGTTAGCTCAACCCAATTAATACTCCTGTAGTACTCCATAGCTAAAAAATTAATAATGATGTGACTTACCTCTGCCCTGGTGGCAATTTAAGATGGTCCAATAAAAATGGATCTAGGTTTTATTTGGCTACTTTGAAATAATATTCAAACTGAAAAGAAACTTTTAAATAATTCTTAAAATAGACCTTAATTTCCACTAAATTATTTTTTATATGAAAGAAATTTCTTTTAACTTTTTTTAATGTCTTCAACTCAGACTAATCTATTTGGTTTGTTCATGAAATTGGCCTTTATGAACCTTCCTCCCAGGATGTTTTTTTAAAATGTCCTTGAAAGCATATCTTTATCTAGAATAGTAAACAAGAAAAGGTGTATTTTTAAATGATAGTCCTTGCTGTCCAGGTGAAATAATCGAGTGAGTGTTTATAATCATTAGCAGATGAGGGTGAATGCTATCAGTAGATAAACAAGAGTCCTAGCAGGGTGAACTGTTCATTTCCTTCCATCTCTTTCTACCTCGTACACAGGTGTCTAATTGTGATATTGCTTACAGTGCTTCGAAATAAGATGCAGCCCGCTTTACAAAACTGCTTCGATTATGGGCAAAGTCGTTAATGATCAAAAAAATTACTTTATAATGCGATATTTCATCAAAGAGTGATTGTAGATAGCTGTTACACTTCCGTAAAAAGTTGAGGTATAACGTTGGTTAAGGTTAAGTGAGAAACTGCACCTGCGTTTGTGTGAAAGTAAGAGTGGGAAACCATCAAGGGTAGAAAAAAAATTCTCAGTACATCTGACCGTGATTCGAAATTTGTGCTCTAAATACCATCCATTCACGACAACTTTGACTTTTATGATAGTTAAAAAGATTTTAAAAATAATGTTATCTTCATCCGCCTTATAAATGCTTTTTGAACCTTTGACAGTTAGTGTTTACCTCAAATATCTTAACAATAGACATATCTGACAGCTATAAAAGTTAATAGATCCACTTTAATGTATTGATACGTCAGGTTTTTTGATACGCAGTTGTCACTTTTATTAAATATTACCATTACCTACAAAATAATAATATAGCCAAATTATATTTATTTACTAATAATAAACTATAGTAAAATCCTACTAAAACTATATATATATATATATTTTAATTAGGATCTTTGAAAATTAATTTGATTCTTATGCTCTTTGTTGGACAAAGATGATTCTCTTTTCTCAGTTTTCTGTAGCATTGTTCATATTTCGTAATGACAGAGTAAGTGAAAGTGTATATTATTTCATTTATTTAGCGTATAACCCGAACGAATGATAAGACGCGGTGCTAAGTATTATTATTTCATTTATGATCTTTGGTGCAATGTTTCTTCAACAATGCATACACCTATTATCTCGTTTCACAAATCTTATGAGTTTTTAGTTCATGTCTATTTTAAGATAAAAATGGGAGAAATTCTGTGCGGTACTCCGTACGGTTTATTTGATCACTTGTTATCTTAAGCCCCGTCCAGATTTGAACAGAACAACAAACACGAACATGTTCGCGACAAGTGTGGACGGTTTTCCGAACAGAACATTCTAACAAAATGTGTTCGTTATTCACGTCAAAGGATGTTCGTGTTCACTGTTCGGTCCTGTTCTAGTCTGGACGCGTCTGCTAACTTAGTCATCGGCCGGACAGCAGCGGACTCGCAAGTGTGTTTTGATTTTTGTAAGCCTACATTTATCTTTTGGCGAGTATTTGTGGGAAAATGGAGTGGTCAAAAAAACAAATGAAGCTCTATAACCCACACCAGGTAATCTGTAATCCTAAGGATCCAGATCAGTATATTAAAATATAAAAAACAGGATGAGTGGAGGAGAATGGGGCCGTAATGGACAGAGATGTGGACGAGTGCAGTAAAAATAAGAAGTTTGTTAGCCGCACTTAGAAAATAAAAAATAAAATATATCGTCGGTACAGTTAAAGTTAAAGAATCATGTACAAACTATTATTTATTTATATATATATTTTATATAACATTTTTTGTAGGTTAAATATTTAATTGACCTCAGTGAGAAAAATACGCCCTAGGTACTTAGGGGTACCACTAATGGAGGATTATTTTTGGCACCACGTCTTACTACCCATTCAGGTTATACACCTATATACTAATTACACTAATGGGCTAGGGATGAGATAGGTGTAATTTAGGAAGTGCATACATATTTACTTGGAGAGCGTGGGGAACCACTTCACTGCACCTGACTGGGATAGAACTCCAAGCTCCCCATCCTCGACAGGCTAGTATAGCACTAGAGTGACACCTAAGACCTTGCAGCCACTGAGGCGGGTATAGGGAGGGTTAAAGGCATCTTTTTTTACCTGATTTTCTGTTAATGATGCTGCACTATTTTTGCCTGCTGCTAATGGCATACCTCTTTCTATTAAAACCACTTAATAGACTGATTGTTTACAAATTATTTCCAGAAACTTTTTTTTTACCAAATAGGAGACGTTTGTGAAATTAAGATAAATAAAGTTAAAACTTTAAGTAATCCGTTCAATTTATTTGTAAAAATCTTTACTTAAGTACAATTATTCGATTTTTTTAATGGTTTAATATATCTCAATAAACACACATAAACAATTGTTTGGTTCACCTGTTGTTTAATTTAATATTTATTTTATTTTTTAGTAAAAATAATTTAAAAACCAACCAACCATGGGAACACGTTGCGAACATGTTCGCGAACATTTTATGTTCAAGTCTGGACACTCGGTCACAGCGAACAAAACAACGAACATGTTCATGGAAATGTTTGTTGTTCTGTTCTAGTATGGACACGGCTTTAGAAAGGAGCATTTTATTATAATATAATACAATATTATCTTGAATTTAGTCAAAGAGTAATACGTGTAGCCAGGTAGTGAAACAGCTGATAAAAAATAAAGTATAAGTGTGCCTCTACACTAAACTCCGTTTGGTTAAGTGCATGGCAGAAGAATAAATCTCCAATACCAAATTATTATTAATTAAAATATTTTGTGATTTAATTACTTGTTAAATGGTAAACTATATAACCTTGGTCTATTATTTTTAAATTGAATCTACTTTACGGCCAGTTATTTTTCAGTAAATTACTTCTACTTTAAACAGAGCTTTATGTTCTCGCCAATAGGGAAGCAGAACACTCCAACAAGAGACTTTACAAAACACAGTAACATTTATTTTGTTTTCTAGATAGCATATGGACGTAAACCATTGTTTCGTTTTGTTTGCCAGGTCCGTCTACCGAATACCTTGGCATTGACAGGTCATTGTTGGGTGTAATTGGTGTCCTAGTTCGTCAGTGGCGCGCTAGCGCTGCACAGCGGTGAATAGTCACATTTTACTCTTCTCCCGCTGCGGACTCAACAAGCATCTGCACTTGATTGGTGGGAAGAAAGCTTTTTGTCTACGTTAATTTCACTTTGCTGGGAAACGGGTGGGAACTCATTTACGTTTGTCTAGGTGTGTTTTTCCACCTGCTGACACTTTCAACGAGAAAGTTGGATGATAATAATAAAAATAGTTTACAAATGAATTATTCCTAAACGGTTACGCCTTTATTTTGAAAATGCAATTAACATTTTTAAGAATATTATAGAAACTACTTGTATTTTGCAACACCAAATTATTTTTTCAACAGTGTTTATTGGTGACCTGGTGGTCTAGAGGTAAGGTGTCAGACTTCTGTGCTGGCGGCCGGGGTTCAATCCTCGGTCCCGGCACAGATTTATCTGATTACCAAACCCTTCCTCCACCTCTGACAAGACATCTTGGGAATGTGGGGAATGCCAGGCCTCCACCATGGTTCGGATTCCACGTTAAAGTGTAGGTCCTTCATTTCATCTCACAATCACCCTACCATTACACATTAGCGTAAGTGCGTATAACCCGAATGGGTAGTAAGACGCGGTTCTAATAATAATAATAATAACAGTGTTTATTGGTTTATTTTCGCCGCGTCTTAGTACCTGCTTGGGCTATACGCATACATTATTTGAGGGGATCAGGGCAAAAACACGTAACCCACATTGATTTAGGTGGGCTGTATTCACACTTCTATGAAATCCGTATATAGCTTAGCTACAGATAATAAATAAAATATTCGCCGAAATTAGCTATCTTTAAGGTCTTGACTGATTAAAAAACAACTTGTGGTTCAAGAGGTAATCAGCTACTGGAACTCAATGCAAAAATTAATTATTTTTTTTCAAAATAAGGGAAATCTTGTTTTTTCTCTGAGCCTCTCACTCACGCTATAAAAATAATGAGGAGCGTGGTATTTTACCCGCCTCGGTGGCATAGTTAGCTAACGCGCCAGTCGTGTTGAGCTAGACCCCTGTGGTCGGGGAGATCGAGATTCAAATCTCGGTTGGGTGAACTGGGGATGGTTTGTCCTAAATGGTTTTCCACTCTTCCTCCCCGCCAATGCGGGTTCACTTCCTCTAAACTCAACCTTCCAAATTCCTAATCCATTAGTGTAATTAGTACTTAAGCGTATAACCCGAACGGGTAGTAAGACGTGGTGCTAAATAATAATAATAATAAAGGTGGGTTTTAAAGGAAACGTGCCCGCATTTTCGTGAAGTGGGAAAAAATCCCCCTCATTACAGCTGACCTGGATAAGAATCCCAATCTCCCCTTCGCCGGCAATTCAGTCTAACACGACACTGACACGTTAGACCATGCGAACACCGATTGGGGTCTCAAAATTTTGAATAAAATTACTTGTAGGTACAAAAATAAAGTATTCTAAAATAAATATATATGTTTACATATGAAATGTCATAATTTTAACAAGCAACGCTTTATTTTAAATATTACAATATTACACTTAATTTTATTTAGGGCAATATGACATAGTTTAAAATTATTATTATTATTATTATTATTATTATTACTAGCACCGCGTCTTACTACCCGTTCGAATTACACGCACTTACGCTGATGTGTAATGGTGTGGTGATTGTGAGATAAAATGGAAGATCTACAGTTAAACGTGGGATCCGAAGCACGGTGGAGGTCTGGCATTCCCCACATTCACAAGTTGTGATTAATGCACATCTTGTCAGAGCTGAAGAAAGGGTTTGGCAATCAGATAGATCTGTGCCTGGACCGAGGATTGATCCCCGGACTCCCAGCACAGAAGTCCTAGACCGCCAGGTCACCCTTTTACATTTTCGCACAAAATATTAAATCTGTTTGCGCAATGTTACTTTACTTCCCTACCACATAAATCTATTCCAATCACTTTACAGTCCAAAGGTGTTGAAATAAAAATAGTACGTGATAAGAAGAACCTAATTTTAGTTCAGGTTGTTGCGCCACGATATAAAGAATCAATATTTAAACGTAGACTTGTAAACTAAAGTTTTCACCGCATAGCTAGTTCTCTGTATTCACTTACAAATGTGTAACAGAATTTGGATGTCAAGTGGTCCAATGCACCAGGATCTCAATTAGACTGGCTGATCTACGAAGGACAACCAACCTCGTGGTATAGTGGTCAGAAAATCCTAAAATAGAGGCCCCAAGTTTGATTCCTGGCTGTAACTGGGGGATTTTTCTCTAAACGGAGATTAATTTCCGTAGTCACCAGGGCTTGGCTTAAGGTGTGGATGTAGGAGACGTGATAAAGGGTCAGTATTTTTGAAGGTTTTTCTAGCAAAACTTTTTTGTCGAAATAAATCAAATATTTCTTCTATACAAACAATTTAAGTTTCTTCGCATGTTTCTATCAAGTTGATGAATATCTGTCAAGAGTGTCCTGTAGTTAAATGACAACATTTTATTTTCATTTAAAAAGTTTCTTATCAAATCCTGCTATGATCATAACAGATATTCAACAACTGTTGATATCACCTTTTGCAAAAAATTAAACTCTATGTTTCTACTGGAGCAATATTTGCTCTATTTTGAACAAAACTATATTTTGCTATAAAAACTGCAAAAACATTGGCCTGTTCTCTTGTCAGCATCCATTCCACCTTAATTTAGTTTATATCTTCATTGTAATCACCCCCATCATATTCACTATCACCACTATCTCACCTCATCGGGACATTGAAAGAGCCTCCACGGAAAGGATGTACTATTAGTGCATTCGGGTGTTCCCTGGGAAAAAAGTAGACTACATCAGTACTGGCTAATATTTCCGTGAACTGAGCTACCTATTTATTTAACTTAATCTAAATGTGACAATTTTTTAAAATATAATTTAATGTTTATCAATTATGTAGACCTATTTTTAATTAGAAATTATTTAGTCCTTTTAGCTGACGCTAAATTTGGAAGTGATAATTGAGTAAAAAAAAAAGTAATTCAATGAAGTTTGAGATGGTTTAGATGGTATACGACATTAAATAACCGCCTCGAAATCAAGGCCTTGAGGAACGCACGCACCCTCTGAGCCGCCGTGACCGACACACGCCAGTGCCAGTGATACGTCTACCCCTCAAAAGAGAGCAGTGCATCAAACTAAACTTAACTTTCAGTGTAAAAACTAACCAAGGAATAATCCATAGATTTATGTAAATATAATTTCATTTTTATTTTATTGAATAAAACTGTAATAAGTAAAGGATAGAGTAAAATGTGTTGGATATAAAACAAACTAGACTGCTACGATAGAATGTATAAATGATGTATTTTTAGAAAACTTAGGACGTTAATATACCGGTCAGGTAAATCGGAAGTTCAATGGTGATAAAACGTACGTTCAACTACGACACTGCGATCCTAGCGTAGTCCCCAGACGCTAGGGTGGTCTGAGCCAGGGATGGGATGAACTGTTCCTTTAGTGGAGCAGGAGAAATCTGTTACTGCTTCACAACTGGACCTGTTCCTTTTACCTGTTCCTTTTACCTGCTCCTTTTAGTCACAGTCACTATACTCGTACCTACTCCCAGCCTAATTTTTTTTAGAACTGCGTCTACTGCCCGTTTGGTTTATACACATTTATGCCAATTACGCCAATGTGTTAGGGATAAATACGGTTGATTATAGAGGAAGTGCACCTAATGGTTGAACTGCTCTTATTGGTTGATGGTTGGGTACTCATTATTTTATTTTGCATCGCCTTAGTGCCCACTCGGGTTATATGCTTATGTACTAATTACATAGTGGTTTCAGCTTATAGGGATGAGGAAGGTTATATTTATAGGAAGCTTACACGCATTTGCGTGGCGAGAGCAGAAAACAATTTTTGAAAAACTAACCAGTTGTCTATACTCGACCAAGATTCGAAATCTCCCTGCCATCAGCATTCTAATCAAATACTGTCACCTAACCAATTATAAGTTTTTACTTTTTAACTAACCTGACCCACAATTGTGCTCAACGTAACGATTTGTATGTTCTGGAATCCAACATTAGTTAACTCCATCAACAACAAAATTATGCCCATTTCAAATCCTTGATTTCTTCGACGATTTCTCGGCATTTTTATTAGTTTTTAATATTATTCAATCACAAAACATTGAATGACATATTGTATTAAAGAGTAGAAAGATATTATCCGAGGGATTAGAATATCAATAACTCGAGACGATTTACATCACTGATCAGGATAACACGATGTACATCATGAGTCATGTTACTGCCATCTTTTGTCATAACTTATAACGTGATTCATGTTTTAATGTTTGGAGTGCTGTCTAACGGTTTAATCCTAAACTAATGGTTATATCTGGTTTTAAAGTCGGTTGTTGTCACCCTGCTCATCTCTTCTTTGGCCCTAGAATAAACGGTTATGAGGTTGTGGAATTCTTCTGTCAGCTGCCAAAGCTCCCATACAGGCATTTTCAAAAATTATTATTTTTTTAAATTTAACTTGTGCTGATATAACATATATGACAAGTTGGTCTAGAGATTCTATACTGAATCCTTGTTCAGGTGGGTAATCCCAATTACGGCCAAATTTTGAAATAATTGACCTTGAAATAGCCTATATTTCTGACACAAATACTCCTATTTAAGCATATTCAAAATTTAATATTTTTTAAATTTCACTTGTGCTAATATAGCACATAAGATTAGTGGGTACAGAGACTCTATAGTCTACAAAGCAGATTTGATGTTATGATGCCCTCAAAACGTCAAGTTATCAAATTCGTGGTGAACGTTCAAGCGTCGCGGAGAACTGTCACACATGATCAAATAATACGTTTGTATATAAATACTTTTAAGCCAAAATTTAATACCAACAAGGTGAAAATTGTGTTAAGTTATAGTAAAATGAATATTTTATACACAATATTTAGGGTACCAACACAAATCAAATATATTTTTAGAATTTGATATCTGGATTTGTAATTATTTTATAAAAAGATAATTTATCCATTTATGTTTTAAAATTTTCAAAACATAAAATCATCATATGAAACGAATATTATATTTATTTTAGGCAATTTAACAACCCAATGGATTAAGATTTTTAATTAATAACACTGAAATACATTATTTCAGACCTGCCATTGTTCTTATACAGACTATATTCAAATATTACTATTTATTGAAATTTCACTTGTGTTTGTATAACACATATGACAAGTTAATCTAGAGACTCTCTACTAAATCCCTATATATGTGAATATTCCCAATTAGGGCCAGATTTTGAATTAATCGACCCTGAAAAACGCTATTTCCAACCCAACAAAACACCTATAGATAATTTTCAATTTTTATATATATTTTTTTTTTCAAATTTGACTTGTGCTAATATATATATATATAAG